>JAQZBX010055961.1:0-18297 GCA_029593785.1 Cabassous unicinctus
CATGGGAATAAGCTACCCACTGTTACTAAAATTGCACATCAGGAAAGAACATCTGAACTCTGGTGAGTTTACTGATATAGACTATCATGTTGGGAATAGTCCCTGAATTATATTAAGGCAAGGATTTGAGCCTTGTATACTGAAATTAAGTCTATGCTATTAAAACACTGGTCTTAATACAAGAATTATCAGTTTTCATTGTGTCTCAACTATGAAACCAGAGTACACAGTCTATGTGAACAAGATCTTAGATCTTGGGTTGAATGAGACTCCTATGAGATGGTTTCATCCATATATTCATTCATTCAGCCAAGAAATATTTTAATTATGCTCCCATTCTGTACCAGATGCTTTGCTGGCAAGGAGGATCAGACTGACAAGGTCTTGCTCTCATGGAGTTTATTTTTGGAAGTCTGGGTGGGTGGACAAGAAATAAGTAAACAGGTCATATCAAAGAATGGTGGGTGCTATTGAGGGGAAATAAAGGGATAATGGGGTAGATTGTCCAGAAGGAGGCTAGAGAGGGGCTGATTTAGCGGATGGTCAGAGAAGGCCTCTCTGAGAATGTGATTTTTTTTAGCTGAAGACCAATTGATAAGAAGGATGCAGTAACATAAAGATCAGCAGTGAGCTCGCCATGTTTGAGGAACAAAGAGAAGGCCAGTGAGGCTGTAGCTTAGTGAGCAAAGAGGTACAAGATGATAGTTGTGATTTCATTTTAAGTGCAGTGGGAAACCATAGGAGTATTTTGATTAGAGGAATGACGTGAAAAAAAAATGTTCTTTAAAAAATAATATTCTAGGGGGAAGTGAATGTGGCTCAAGTGGTTGGGCTCCCATTTACCATATAGGAGGCACCGGGTTCAATTCCTGGGGTCTTCTGGTGAAGGCAAGCCGGCCCGCGCAGTGAGCTGGAGCTGGCGCAGCAAGATGATGCAACAAAAGGAGACAAGGAGACACAGAAGAACGCACAGCAAATGGACACAGTGAGCACAAGCAGCAAGGGGGGGATAAATAAATAAATAAAACAAATCTTTAAAAAATATATATTCTGCCAGCTGAGTGGACAATGGATTGTCAGCAAGTAAGAGCAGCACAGGAAGACAGCTGGGAGGCTATTGCAGTAAGTAAGCTTAGACCACAGTGATAGCAGTGGATGGAGATGGTGAGAAGTGGTTGGATTTGGAGTCTATTTTGGCATGACAGCAAGACTTACTACACCTGGAAAATGAGGGAGAGTGAGAAATGGAGGATTACTTTCAGGAAGTAGAAATACTTTTAGAAAATGTCTCAATGATCAGCAGCAGAGAGGATCCAGGAATGTCCCAAGTAATCCTCCAAATGCAGAATTAATCTCAAAGCAAGGGCTAGAAAAGCTGACTGAGTTTTCTCTCCAATGTGCCTGTTGACTTTTTCTTTGGTGGATAAGACACCTGGAAGAAAGAAGACCTTCAGGGGCACCTGTGGGCTATAGGAAATCTGAGTTTACTTGAGCACATGTAAAAAGTCCAGCTTCCTTGTTGGTAAGACCATGTGGAAAGGGGAGGTCCTGGGACTACAGGGAGATTGAGAGAATGGCCAGTGATCCCAGCATCCCAGCTGTGCCCAGTCTTCCTATCATCCCCGCCAAGGTACTAGCAATATGAGTGTTGGGGACTGAATCATGTCCCCCACAAAAGGTATGTTCAAGTCCTAAGCCCTGGTCCTGTGAGTGTGAACCCATTTATAAACAGGACCTTTGAAGATGTTATTATTAGTTAGGTATGAACTCATTTGTAAATAGGATCTTTGAAGAACCTATTTAGATGAGGCCAAATTAAATCAGGGTGGGCCTTAATCCATATGATTAGATTACTTGCCAGTAAGTCTTGATGTTCCTTGGCTTTCATCTCTGCCCCCGTCTTATGGTGATCTCTCTTCTCGGTCTCTTCCTTCCTGTGGCTTTCTCTGAATAGAAAAAGAAGAAACAGTTCCCAACCTGTTTTATTAGACCAACATAACTTTTATACATACATTGCAATGAAGACCAGTCTCTCTCATAAACATAGATGGAAAATTCCAAGAGGAATATATATATGCATATGTATTTATATATCATTTTACAAATATTTGTATGTATTGTGAAAAATTTGATTTTTACCCACAATAAAAAAATTTAAAAATTAAAAAAAGAAAAGAAAAGAAAATACACCAGGACTGTGGTGGCTTGAAGTTGTATGTACCCTGGAAAAACATATTCTTAAACTTAAGCCATTCCTGTGGGTGAGAACCCATTGTAAGAAGGACCTTTTGATGAGGATACTTCAGTTAAGGTATGACCCACTTTACTCAGGATGGGTCTTAATCCTCTTACTAGAGTCCTTCATAAACAGAATGAAGAGAAAGGTGGCGGGGGAGAGGGAGAGAAAGAGAGAGAGAGAGACAGAGAGCCATGGATGCAACATGCTGAAAGTAATGAAACCAGGAAGAGAAGCAGATGCTGCATGTGTGTTGGCATGTGGCAGAGGAACTAAAGATCACCACAGCCAGACTTTGGGACAAAACCATAGTTTTGATGATGTCTTGATTTGGACATTTTCCCATCCAAACTCTAGGCATAAGTGAATAAAGTCCCACTGTTTGAGCCAAATGCATTTCATGGTATTTGCTTGGAGCAGCCTAGGAAACTAAAAGAAGGACTAAGATGGGTTTACTCCAAGAATGCAAAATTGATTTAACATTTGAAAATCAATAGATGTGATTCACCACACTAACAGAACAAAGGAAAAAATTATATAATCATCTTAGAAGCAGAAAAAACACTTCACAAAATTGAACACTCATTCATGATTTTTTTAAAAATCTTAGCAAACTAGAAATAGAAGTGCAATTCCTTAATCTGGTGACGTATATCTACAAAAATCCTATAGAACACTTTAACTTGAAATCAGGAGCTAGATAAGAATGTCCATATCACTACTTCTATTCAACATTGAACAACAGAGCCGACCAAGCAAAACCCAATAAATGCAATAAAAAAGAATAAAAGGCAAAAGTATTGGAAAGCAAGATATAAAACTGTCCATTGTTTACAGATTCCATGATTTGTGTCCGAACCCAAAATATCTACATAAATATTGTTTTATTGCTAATATTTTTTCCCAAATCACCACCAATACATTTATTTATTTGAAGGAAAAAGGGTCAAATCATGAATTTTTTAAATAGGGTACGATTAGAGACACTGATGGGCATAACTTTTCTTATGTACAGGTAAACAGGTCCTGCATGTGTAGGCATCATCACTGAACAGAAGGGCATTAGATGAGCAGGACACATTCTGAGCAGTTACATGATTTCCCATTCCAAAGAAGGTGCTGTCCTAGTATCAGAGAAGCAGTGTTGAGAAAAACAAAGGCAGAACCTAGCAATAGCCTCCTAGCACAGGCCTAGACATGATGGTGGCCTCGTGAAAGGGGATCACATCCTATTTACACAACAAGAGTGATGCTCCCAGCTGAGCTGCAAGATAAGAGCTCGGCTAACTGGAGGGATGTGAGTGAGGGTGGGATCTGACCCTGTTGGACTTTCTCCATCCAACCAGGGCCACACTCAGTTCTCTGGCCCTCTGCACAAGGCAGACACAGAAAATCTGGGAAGTAAGGGGATTCTGCTCCAGTTCCCCAAGGCCACCCCACCATCCCACCTCCACTGGGCACAGCCTCATCCACACCCCTGACCCTACATCTGGAAACATGGCAGATACAGAAACAAGCCCCGCTGGGCTGGGACACACGTAGGTGTTGCTGGGTTGGAGCCATCTTGTCTTGCAGGTCCCTAGACATGATCAGTCCTCACCCATGTGGCCAGGTTGAGACAGAGGGTTTTATTGTGATTCAGGTTACTCCAGGGCAAAACATGATCCTGATGACACACAGCGGAAAAGCAGGCTGGAGCCACGGGAGAGCTGGCCCTGCACGCCCAGGTACTTCCAACAGTGGGTGCAGGACTTGAACGCTGGGGATTAAGAAGGGAGCCCGGCCTGCAGCCCACAGCTGCTCACAGGCTTGAGATCACCCACCAGGAGGAAGGGGTAGGTCCACATGCCCATTGCAAGCCCTATCATAAACTTGGTGTATCTCGGGATGGCCAGGGCCTGGCTGAATTGGAAACCTGGATTCTGGTCGTTTCCCAGTCGCACAAGAAAACCACATACCCCTGGAAGTGAGGGATTAAGCCGACGAAGAATCCCAGCAGCCCCTCGTCTTTGAAAACCTTCCCTAGGGGAGCGGTGTAGCTCAGTGGTGGAGGGCCTGATTCCCATGTATGAGGCCCGAGGTGCAATGCCCGATACCTCCTAAACAACAACCTTCCCAATGGAGCTCAGCAGCCGCTGCACTGGGCGGGACACGCGCTGCGTCATCACCGCGTGGGAGATCTCCTCCACTACATTCTTCAGAGACGTTTTCATGCCATCCTTGTTGGCAACCTGCTCAGTCTCATCGGAGGGAAAACGTCCCCCATGCTGCCCAGGGTCACAATGGAGAGGGCACTGGACAGCGGCCGGGAGCTCAGGCCTCGGAACAGTCCTAACGTCCCATCCACGTGCATCATGTACTTGGCGTAGGTGAAGGAGCTCAGCAGATAAAGGACCTTCCTCCCCAGTACATTGGTCCCTGTGGTGGGGGGCATCGTTTCACGGCCCACCTGGACGAGCAGCTTCACGTAGAGCAGCGGATGGCTGAGCACGGTCACACCCGCACCCAGGGCCACGAAAAGCACCTCTGGTCGGGACATTGTCCCGCTGCAGGCGGAGGGCTGCATTGCAGGCCGAGGGTGGCGCGGCTGCGAGCAGTGTGTGGGCGGTGGGTCTGGACCCCTGCCGGCACCTCTGGCCAGGAGCTCCGGCTCTGGCTCCACTGGCGCCACTTCTGGGCCCCACTGTTAAGATTTTAATGTAACTGAAAGAAACTTAAGAAATCCTAAATAAATTGAAAGATATACCAACGTTCATGGACCAGAAAACCGATATTGTAAAAATGTCAATTCTCCTCAAATTGATCTACAGATTTAACACAATACCAGTCAAAATCCCTGCCAGTAATTTATTAAAATCGGATAGAATATGTTACCAAAAGACCAGAATTACAAGAGATACTAAAGGCGGTGCTGCAGCCTGAAAGGAAAAAACAAGGGTGAGAGATTTGGAGACGTATTTAGAAATGAAGATTATTAGGAAGGGTAAACTAAAGGATAAGAAGACAGACAATAGAATGATAAGACAACAGAGAGCCGAAGAACAAAATGGATGAAGTAAGTAATGCCTTTACAGTAATAACACTGAATGTTAATGGATTGAACTCCCTGATCAAAAGACATAGACTGATAGAATGGATTTAAAAATATCAGCAGCATATATGTTGTCTACAAGAGACCCACCTCAGACGTAAGGACACAACAAGGTTAGAAGTGAAAGGTTGGAAAAAGGTATTCCATGCAAATAGTAACCAAAAAAGAGCTGGAGTAGACCAGATAAATGTAAAATAACAATATTACAGTATATGAACAATAATTACTCAGTGCAAATAGCAAATTGTTCCTGTGATCAGTATTCTGTAAGTTTCTTCAAACAAAAAAAAACTTGCTTTCAATTGAGGAGGACTATAGAAGAGATATTTTTTTGGATACTTCATTTTTCTTTAACCCTTTCTTATGCATACTTGTTAATTAAAATAATATATCTGAATCAATAATGATTTGGCATGACTACTATTGAAAAGATTTTGAGTTTTTCTGCCTCATAAAATTATGAGTTGGCATTTTGTTATGTGCTGTAATTCATTCCAATAAGATGTGAAGAATTCCCAAATAGAAATTTGATTATCCAGAAAGAATTATGGCTTAAATGGAAATTAAATAACTAAACCAATAATTTATTTCATTCTTAGAAATTATTATGTCCAATAGTTAGAGCTATAATATAAAAATTTAAATTATGTTATACTTTATTTCTATGCTATTAGAGTTATTATTTACATTTCTAAATGTTTTGTTATGCTATCTATTTCTTATAATTGATTATATTAAATCTAACTTGACCTTGCACTCTCTTTTAAAATTTGTAATTTCTTTCAATCTAATTTTCTATTTATTTTACAATTTTACAATAGAGGTCTTTTTAACAACTAAAAAAAAGCCATTTATTATGCACTTTGGATAGATCATATGGTATGTGACTTTATCTCAATAAAACTGCTTAATAAATAAATAATTGTGCAAGAATAGTTAGAAATAGCAGGGGAAACAGAGAGATTGAGAGGGGAGGAATTTCCTTGTTTTTTAAATCTGTTTTTTTATTATTGTTATTAAAATAATGAAAATGCTTTAATAATGATTGAAGTGACGAACACACAACTATGTAATTATACCAAATATCATTGATTGTACACTTTAGATAAATTGTATGTTTTATTAATATGTATCAATAAAATTCATTTGTTTAAAAAAAAATAAGGTGGGTTGGGGAAAAAATACACCAAATGTAAGATATGGACTATAATTAGTGGTAACATTTTGACGATTCTCTTGCACAGTTTGTAACAAATGTATCATAACAATGCAAGGTGTTGGTGGAGGGGTGATGTATGGGTCCCCTGTATGACATTATGTGTGTTTATTTTGTAAGTTCACAACTTTTACTATATACTTATTGTATATGTATGTTCATGTATGAATGATATACTTCAATTAAAAAAAAAATTTGACAGGCAATGGACTTTTAAAATACAACCCATTTTTAAGTTGGAGACTGTCTGTACAGCAGTTTCTCTACAGTTATACATAAAATGGTTTTACTGTAAAACTGAGTTAATGTAAAAAATACTGCTTTGTGCCATAATAAAAATATTAGTACTAACTTTTTTAAAAAATTGATAGGCAATTCTAAATTTTTTATGAAAATGCAAAGGATCAAGAATAGCCCAACCCCAAAATTGTGAAGAAGTTCAAATGTGGAGAACTTACACTTTCAGACATCCAGGCTTATTATAAAGTTTCTATAAAAAAGACAGTGTGATGTTTTCACAGGATAGACAAACCAAAGGAACATAACCGAGAGTACAGAAATAGATCTACCCATATACGGATACTTTATTCATAACAAAAGTGGCATAATAGAGCATGGAGGGAAAATGTGGTCTTTTCAATGAATGGAGTCATGTCAATTGTATATCAATATGGAAAACAAAATGCTACTTGACTCTAACCTCACAACTCAAAAATCAGTTCCAGGTGGATTATCATTTTAATGTACATGTCTTAATGTAAAACGTAAAACTCCAATGCCACTAGAAGATAAAATGTGAAAATATTGTCATGGCCTTGAAAAGAAAAAGTATGCCTTAAACAGCACACAAAGCACAATAATCACAAAGGAAACAGCATATTAGACTTTATGAAACTCTAGTGCATCAAAACACCCTATTAAGAGAGTAAAAGTGCAAGCAACAGGGTAGGTAGGAGAAGATATTTGCAACACATAAAACCAACAAAGAACACAAATCAAGAACAACCCACAAGTCAATAAGAAAATCACAGAAAAACCAATAGAGAAATAGATAAAAGGCTTGAACAGGAATGTCACAAATGTGGATGGCCAAATGGCCATTAAGCAGGTAAAATGCTTATTGAAATCACAAGGAGATTGTGTTACTTACACACTAGATTGGCTAAATTTAAAGTCAGAAAATTACAAATGTTAGAGAGATGTGGAACAACTGAAACTCTCACCACTGTTGTGAGTGAAAATGAATACAACTGCTTTGTGAAAAATGTTTGGCAATATTTGCTAAAGCAGAACCTCTGGATACCTATGATGCAGTAATTGCACTCCTTGGAATATACCCAACAGAAAAGCATGTGTATGTTCAACAAAAGGTATGTACAAAATTGTTCACAACAGTACTCTTCTTAATAGCCCCAAACTAACAACTCAAATGTCAATCAATTGTAAATTGGACATATTGTGGTATATTTATAAAATGGAATATTATACAGCAGTGAGAATGAACAAACTACAACTATATCAATAACACAAATGAATTTTACAAATATAATGTTGAGCTTCAAAAGCAGGCAAAACGAATCTAAGGTATTAGAATTCAGATTAGTGATTACCATTGAGGGGAATGGGTATAGGAAGGAGAAGAGACAGGGAGGGAGCACAAGGGAGGGTTATGGGGTGCTGCTAGTTTCCATTAAGATATGGGTGATGGTAATAGAGAGTGTTCACTTTGTGATAACAGAGCTGTACATTTATTATTAGAGCACTTTTCTATATGTTATTGTGCACCATTAAAAAAATCTCTTTAAAAATTACTTTGCCAGTGCTGGGTAAATGGGCATCCTGTGCCTCCAAACATGATGCCTTGAGAAGAGCAAAGCATCACTTATGTAATAGTCCAGCTTAGAACACAAAATCTGAATCTAACCATGGGAAATTGTCTTTCAACCCAAATGAGGAACAAACTCTTAAAAATGGGGAGGGAGAGATCTCCTTTGCAAAAGAATGAAAAAGGACCCCTACCTCATACCATATACAAAAATCAACTCAAAATGGATCAAAGACTTAAATATCAGAGCTAGAACTATCAAACTCCTAGAAGGAAATGTACAGAAGCATCTTTAAGACCTTAGGTTAGGCAATGGTTTCTTAGACTTTACACCTAAAGCACAAGCAAAAAAATAAAAATGGATAAATGGCACCTCATCAAAATAAAAAATTATATGCCTCAAAGGACTTTATCATGAAAGTAAAATGACAACCTACACAATGGAAGAAAATATTTGAAATCACTTATCCAATAAGGGTTTAATATGCAGGCTATATAAAGAAATCCTTCAACTTCAGGGCAAAAAGGTAAATAACTCAATTTAAAAATAGGCAGAAGACTTAAATAGACATTGCTTCAAAGAAGATATACAAATGACCAAAGAGCATGAAAAGATGCTCAACATCTTTAACCATTAGGAAAATACAAATCAAAACCACAATGAGATACCATTTCACACCCACTAAAATGGTTGTCATTTTTTAAAAAAAGGCAAATTACAAGTGCTGGAGAGGATGTGGAGAAATAGGAACACTCATTCACTGCTGGTGTCAATGTAAAATGTGGCAGCCTCTGTGGAAGACATTTTGGCAGTTCCTCAGAAAGTTAAGTATAGAATTAGCATATGACTCAGCAATCCCACTTCAAGGTATATACCTGAAAGAACTGAAAGCAGGAACTCAAGCAGAAAGCAGGAACTCAAGCACAGTGAACACCTATGTTCACTGTGGCATTATTTACAATTGTCAAAAGATGGAAGCAACCCTAATTTCCTTTAACCAATGAATGGATAAACAAAACGTGGTATATACACACAATAGAATATTACTCAGCCATAAAAAGGACTGAAGTTCTGAAACACGTGACAACATGGATGAACCTTGAAGACATCATGTGAAGTGAAATAAGCCAGACACAAAGGGAAAAATATTGTATGATTTCCCTGATATGAAATAATGAGAATAAGCAAACTCATAGGGTTAAAATCTAGAATATAGGTTACCAAGGGATGGGGTGGGGTTAAGGAGTAGAAAATTAAGGCTAAAAATGTACTGAGTTTCTACTTGGGATAATAAAAAGTTTTGGTAATGGATTGTGGTGATGGTAACACAACATTGTGAATGTAATTAACAGCACCAGATTATATATTTGAATGTGGTTAAAAGGGGGGAAATGTTAGGTTGTATATATGGCACTAGAATAACATTTTTTTAAAAATCCATGGAATTGCACAACACAAACAGTGAACTCTAAATTAAACCATGGACTGCAGTTAATTGTAAAATTATAAAAATGGACTTTATCAATTGTAACAAATGTACCATATCAAAGCAAGATATTAATATTAGGGTGGTATATGGGAACCCTGTATTTTATGCATGATTGTTCTGTAAACCCTCTAATTAAAAAAAAAAATGGTTTACCAACAATAAAAACAAACAAACAAACAAAAATGGGTGGAGGGAATTATCTTCTTCAAAAATATAAGTGTCATGAAAGTCAAGGAAATATTGTGGAAACATTCCAAATCAAAGGAGACTAAAGATAGACAACAGCTAAGTGGAATACCTGATCCTAGACTGGATTCTGTATAGGAGGAAAAAATTATAAAAGACATTATTGGGTCAAGTGACCTAACTTGAACATCAACAGTAGTGATTCTATGAAGTATACACTAAAGTATTTAGCCATAAAGGGTCATAGTTTATGCAACTAATTAAATGATGTAGAAAAAATATTTCATATATACGTATATATATATTAATGAGCATTATAGCCAATCATCATTATCTGTAGATTCTGTATTTTTTTTTTGCCTGCACACTAAAATTTATTTGTAATCCCCGTATTAGTCAGGACTCTCTCAGGAAACAGAATCAACAGGAGATATCTGTCAATAATATGAGATTTTATGAGTCTCTCATGCAACCGTGGGGATGCACAAGTCCAGGTTCCGCAGGCAGGCTGCAAGCCAGAGGCTCCGATGAAAGTCCGATGAAAGGTCATTGATGAGTTTCTGGGAGAAGTTGGCTGGGAAATTCTCTCTGAATGTTGAAATCACTTCCCCTTTTAAGTCATTCAACTGATTGGATAAAAGCGTCACCCATTGCTGACGTCAATCTCCCTGATTGATGCAGATGTAATCAGCCATCCATGCAGTAAACTCACTGGTGACCGAAGTCCATAAATGCTCTTGTATTACAATTAGCCTAGTGCTTGCTGGACCTAACACCTGGACACAATTACCTGGCTGAGTTGACACATTAGCCTAACCATCACAATCCCCAAATCCATATTCGTGGTGCTTTCCCAGTCATTCCTGAACACATGCAGAGCAGCAAAAAATTTGCATCATCTAACATGTGCATTCCCAGGTAACGTCCAACAAGGCAGTGCTGTGCCTTTTTTTTTCTTTTTCCAGCACTAAATATACCGTAAAAAGTGTCCTTTTCATGGTATATTTAGTGCCATAGTTGTAGCATGTTTGTGCCTTTTCCTGGTGATTTAACTGTTTAAAATGCCCCCCCAAGCATGAGCTGAAGTTCTTTCTAGATTTCCCAAGGGCAAGGAGGTTATGATGTGCCTTACGCAAAAAATACGTGTGTTAGGTAAGCTTTATTCAAGCATGAATCATAGTGCTTTTGGACATGACTTCAAGATTAATGAATCAACTATAAAGTGAAATGCCTTTAAACAGAAGCACACTGTAACCGTTGGCCAATTTGATGTAATTATGAATTCCAAAAATATAATTGGATCATGCTTGTAAACTGATCTGTTAATCTGGGCATGATTAACTTATGATTAGGGCGTTGACTGGGCCACATCAGTAGGGCATTGAGCCCCACCCCTTGGTGGGTGGGGAATCAAATATAAAAGGCAAGGCAAAGAACAGAGTTGAAGCAGATTTTGAGAAGCAGATTTGATGTTGGAAAGAAGGCCCCAGGAGAAGAGAATCGAGCTGTTCGCCTGATCGTCTACAGCTGATCGTCTACAGCTGACCTTGTGGAGGAACCAGGTGCTAAGCCCGGAGAGATACGCAGCCCCGGGAAGAGAGGAACCCCAGAAGCCTGAACCCTGGGCCGGCAGCTGTCTTGCTCTAACACGCGGCAATGGACTGTGATGAGAGAAGAAACTTAACACTTTATGGCCTGGTATCTGTGGACTTCTACCCCAAATAAATACCCTTTATAAAGACCAACCCATTTTTGGTATTTCACATTAGCACTCCTTTGGCTGACTAATACACACACATAAAACAAGATTATGTATTGAGCAGGTGACAAAAATGTTGTGACCAGAGGCTAGCAGGAACTCTGTATCTCCCCAGGAGCAAGGGTTCCGTATTTGCTAATTCAGTGTTCGCGGTGACTTTATAGGACATAATTATTGCAAATAATGAGAATCCTGCCAATTTCTATCTACAACCTTCATCTTGCTCCTGAATCATTCCTATAAAATCCAAATATCTACTTGATATTGTCACTTGAGTGACTAATAAGCATCTCCTACATGTCAAAAATGAACTATTGATTTCCCGCCCAGATTTTCCATTCCAGTAAATTGCATCATCATCCACTAAATTTTTTAACTGAGAAAAACAGCCAGCTCAGATTACCCCATTCCCTAACCACTTACATCAAGCCTCTCAGCAAGTCCTTGGAATTTTAAAATAAATTCCAAGTCTAACCTTGTTTTACCACCATCACTGCAACCACGCTAGTCAAGTCAACACTATCTCTCAATATTATCTCCTGCAGAAGCCTCCTGCTTTCACCCTTGCCCCTTATAATCTGATCTCCACCTAGCAGGCAGTGTAACCTTCTAAAAACAAAAATTGGAGCATATCGCTTCTTGTTTAAAAATCCTCCAAAGACCTCCCAATGTACTTAAACTAAAAGATAACTCTTACCATGATAGCGTAGACATTTGCCATTTCTTTTCTCATCCAGAATCTTAACCCACTTTCTATGTTTGGAAAATTCCCTGCCATATGAGTCTTAATGGGTGGGAGACACTGCTTCCCACTCAAGAATACTCCAGACACTCATTTCCCAGCCTCTCCTGCCCCTAAGGAGTAGGTACATGACCACTCAACCAATCAGCTGCAATTGGCCCCTATTTTAGTTTGCTAAAAGCTGCCGAAAGCAATATACCAGAAATGGGTTGGCTTTTACAATAGGGTATAATTAACTTGCAAGCTTACACTCCTGAGGTTGAGAAAAGTGCCCAAATCAAGGCATCACCAGGAGATGCTCTGTCCCCAAAGACCAGCTGCAGGTCTTCTCTTGCAGTCTGCCGGTCTCTGCCTTCTCCTCCATCTCCGTTGCTTTCAGCTGCTGGCTGCTCTGCTCTGGCTTTCTCTCTCAGCTTCTGTGTGTTCCTCTTTGAACTCCTGTGGCTTTTTCTCTCTGTTTGTCTCTCTGCATTCACACCATTTGTAAAGGACTCTGGTAAGAGGATTAAGACACACCTTGGGGTATGCTTTACTGAAGTAATCTAATCAAAGGCCCTTAACTGAAGAATTTAATAAAAGATCCCACCTACAATAAGTTCACACCCAAAGGAATGGATTAGCTCTAAGGACATGATCGTTTCTGGGGTACATAAAGTCTCAGACTACCACATCCACCATTTGAATAAAGCGCTGGTGACTGCAGGGAATCCATTCAGGTGGGGGCAGAAGCAGCACTGGCAGCTCTCCAGTGGGGGTGACCAGTGCTGGTGGGGCAGCAGTACAAGTATCTGTGTTGCAAATGTCCAGCTGCTGCTTCCTTGCTCGTGTTTTTTTCCAAACCTGGCCCTGTTTTTTCCAAACCTATGGGCCATCCAGACTCCTTTCAAGACTTCCTTCTCTAATGCAGTCACCCAATCAGTCACTGTGACTTACAAAACTGAATGATACGTGTGGTTTAAAGGCCTTACTGGTCCCTACATCCTTCCCCAGCTTCATCATATACCACCTGCCCCACTCACTCCCTGCTCTCCACCCCTCGGGTCTTTGGCATTTGCCATTCTATCTGCCCAGAATGACTTCCCCCAGGTCTTTATGTGAGTATCGAGGACTCAGCTCCAAGTGCTCCACTTCACGGAGAACTTGCCTGACCATCCAATTTAAAGCAAGCCCTTCTCACCAAGATATTTTTATTACTTTATTGTTTTTTCTTTGTCACACTTATAACTATATAAAAGTATCTTGTTCATGTTTTTGCTTATTTATGGTCTACCTCCCCCATTAGAAGTTATCCCAGGAGAGCAGGGATCTTGTCTGCCTTGTCAATACTGCATTCCCAGTGTCTGACACGTGGTAGATGTGCAGAGATTATTTGCAGAGTGAAAAAATGGAGGTCCCTCCAGGGAGGTGCCCAGGCCCAACTTCTCAAAGGCCTTCTACCCCAGCTCCAGGGCTTGCTCTTACTCCTCAGGCCTGAGCATTAATTTCTAAGCATAGTGTATTAGTGAGCCAAGGGATGCTAATGCAAAAAACCAGAGATTGGTTGGTCTTTATAAAGGGTATTTATTTGGGGTAGAAGTCCACAGTTACCAGGCCATAAAGCATAAGTTTCTTCCCTCACCAAGTCCATTGCCACGTGTTGGAGCAAGACAGCTGCCGACGTTTGCCACAGTTCAGGCTTCTTGGGTTCCTCTCCTCCCAGGGCTGCGTTTCTCTCTGGGCTTAGCTCCTCTGGTTGCTCCACAAGGTCAACTGTAGACTATGAGGCTCTCTAGGCTTTGCTTCTCTCCACAAGGCCAGCTGTGAACTCTCAGGTGAATGGCTCGTCTCTATCCCGGGGCCTTCTCTCCAACATCAAAACTCCAACATCAAAACTGCTCCCTCTGTCCTTTGCATTACCTTTTATATTTGATTCCCCCACCCACCAAGGGGTGGGGCTCAACGCCCTACTGACATGGCCCAATCAAAGCCCCAATTATAACTTAATCATGCCCAGATGAACAGATCAGTTTACAAGCATAATCCAATATAGATTTTTGGAATTCATAATTACATCAAACTGCCAAACGGCTACTCATAGTAAACTCATGAGTGTTCTCTTTCTGAGGATCTGGCTTTACCCTCCTCAGGATGTCAGCAGGGGTGGTTCTGTCCATGTTGATTACTGCCATTTAAAGTCTGAAAATTGCTACCATGTTTCGTGTTTGACAATAAAAAGCTAAAAGATCAAAAGCTGCCATCACCCCAAGCTACACATGTCATTAAGAAAGCCCTGGCTGTGATGGCAACGAAGGGGCTCCCATTAGTAATTTTTTCTGAAAAAAATAAACAAATAACAAACAAAAACGATAACAAAAAAAAGTTTATTCCTCTATTCTGATCTGGCCTAATCCTATTGCTATGCTTCTTGCTCGGAGATGGGGAGGGTACAGTAGAGGAGGACGTTTTTGTTTTTTAGGCATTTAGAGAAATATATTTAGCACCAGCTTGGTTAGAGTGGGAATGGGGAGGAAGGAAGAATAGAATGCAAAGAAATAAGGCGGGGCAAGAAGCAAGATGAAAAGAGCAAATCTCAGAAAATTGAAGGGATGTTGAGGGAAGGAGAGGAGGGAGCAGAGAGTAGAAGAAAGATGGAAGAAGAGAAAAAGAGAACAAAGGCAAAGAAAGGAAGAAGGGAAGACAAGTGGCACTTTAGAAAAAAATTCCAGTCATAGCAAGTTTCCTCAGTGGGCTACTGAAAGGTTCTCTGGGATGTTTAGCCTAGATCCCGTTCACTATCTTTCCCCCCATGTCTCTACTTTGCAAATTCCTATTCAATTCCCATAATAATCAGCAGGCCTGTGTAGCAAGTACATTTACCATGTATCACACACACGGTTTTAAGCACCTTACGCATATTAACTCTTTAATACTTGCAACAACTCTATGAGGTGAAGCAGGGGCTCTTACAACCCCATTTTCCAGATGAGGAAACTGAGACAGAGAGCGGTTAAGAAACTTGCCAAAGGTCACACATCCACTAATGTGGTGGAGCTGGAATCCCATTCCAAGCAGTCTAGCTCCAAAATCGATCATCTCAAACATCAGCCTCATTCAATAAATATTTATCAAGTAGCCTCTATATGCCAGTCACCAAGAAGCCTTTTCTGACTCCCCAGGTTTGACAGTTTGAATTTTGCGAATCTCAGAAAAGATTGTTCTTGAACTAATCCATGCCTGTGGGTGTGGGGCCCTTTGTATTAGATTCAGTTAAGGGGCCTTTGATTAGATCGCTTGATTAGATTTGATTGGATACGTCAGTGAGGTGTGACCTAGGTTAGGTCTCTGCCCTATGGCTGGGTCTTATATAAACTAAGAATACACAGAGAGAAAAACACATAGAAAAAGGAGCTCTGCCATTTTGACCCTGCATTTGAGAGAGAGGACCCCAGGTTTACCTACAGCTGCAGAAAGACAGAGAAGCCCAGAGAGGCTCACGGAGATGCAGCCCAGGGAAAGATGGCTGACTGCCCATGGCTGAGCTCCAGGAGAAAGGAGAGAGACAGGCAGACCCACATCTTGCCTCAACACGTGGCAGGACTCCAGGATCTCCTAGCAGCCGACTTTTGGTGAGAAAGCATCTTGGATGATGCCTTGATTTGGACATTTTTGCAGCCTTGGCACTGTAAGCTTTTACCCCAAATAAATCCCCCTTATAAAAGCCAACCCATTTCTGGTATTTTTGCATAGCAGCTACTGGCAAACTAATATACCAGACAAAGCTAATTGTTCTCCTCTCTGTGTTCCCAGGCACTGTGTACACCCCTGATCCCATGGTAATAGATTGTATATTCATGATCTGCCTACCCCAGGAGACTATACACTCCTTGAGGGCACTTTCTATGCTTCATTTATCACTGTACGCCTGGCACCTCATCCTCGGCTTCACATAGGGCAGGTACTCCGAAAATGCTTGTTGATGTAGGGATTAAATGGTTCCTGATTTCGTGACTGATTAATTAATGAATTAATATTACCAGTTGGGACTTTGGAGAAAGTGCCTTATACTTTAGAATTGTAGGCTTCACTTGGCTCATATGGAAAAGGCCAAAGCAGCAGTTAAGAGAGTCAAAAAAGAAAGTTCTGTCCTGATTCATCTACCTCAAACTTGTGCACCCCAAGGCAGAGCCAGGTAGCAGGCATCGTGCCAACAACTCGGTTCCCAAGGAGCTGAACATACCCCAGAAGAGTTCAGCCCTGATGTCGTATCTTTGACTTCCTAGCTGATAGGGCCCCAGCGTTTTAGTTCCTGCCTAAGAGAGGACCTAGTTAGGACCCCTTGCACATCAGCTGTTCTCAGCAGAGTCAGCCGCAGGCACAGAATCACAGACGCTAAAGATCAGTGAGTCCAGTGGTTTGTAAATGTTTTCCTTTGCTTCGAATAGCAGAACCCTATCTTCTAACCAGATATATGAAACAGATAAATGCCAGGTAGCGCTGGGGTCCCAGTGGCCTGCCCACTCCCAAGCGCGTGCCCATCAAGTATTTTGAAAACCACTGATAGCTCATGACCATCTCATTTCAAAGATGGTGAACCCAACCCCACCCCCCCGCCCCCCGCGGATAAATGGCCTGAACCAGCTTGGTTAGCAGCATATAGGTCGACTAGGCAGGTCTGAAGATTTCACTATGGTGTTTTCCCCCATTATGCACCTCTGTTTCCTTCCTAACGAATAAGCCCACTAAAAATAGTGATGAAAAGAGTGCTAAATATTTTCTAGCATGTGCAGTTTTAAGGAGGCTCTCTGAAGACAACTGAAATGCTACTGCTTGTTAGGACCAGCCTAGCACCAGAGTAGGCAAAATAGTAAAGCCCCGAGTTATGTTCTATGCATTTGCATGACACTTGACAGGTCTCAAAACTATTTTTCAGACATGGAAGTATAATTTGCTGAGAGATTAATTTGTATGACAGGCAGAAGTTGCCAGAAGACAACAGCCGCTCCCATTCATGGCCTTTGTTTTCTAAAATGTAGGTTCTTGGGAGGCATTAGGCTAGGTTTCCCCAGAGGGAAAAAGAAAGCAAGTGGGGACTTGTGGGGTCAAAGGTTGTAGCTGAGTGACAGAGGGACATTTGGGAGACAGGAGTTTTTTGGTGCAACAAGTAGCTGAGACTCATGCTCTGCAGCCCACAACGCTCCCGCGAGGTGGCAGGTCCTCAAAGGAAATGGAGAATCAGGCCCCGAGGCATCCAGACTCTTGGCCAAAGGCCATGAACCAGTTCCCCAGCTATCATGGAAGCAGCAGAAATGCCTGGCTTCAAGGGACCCTGCATGGCTTTTAAATGAGCACCTCACAGTGACCAGTGTGGCTCACCTCTGACTTATTGTGTAAGTCCCAGTACCCCCACACATCCCTGAGGACAAGATAAAGTTCCCACAATGACTTAGATTAAATCTCTTGCCAGCTTGGTAGGATCGGGGTGTAGAGCAGATAAAATTTGATTTAGAGAAGTAAAAGAAATATGACATGTCTTATCAAAACCAATAAGATCCTCATCATGGAAAAGTTTGATGAAGCAAAATGTGCTGCACACACTATGTCCTTTGATCCCTGCAATATCGGGTGAGGTCGTTAGGGCAGATGTTAGTCTTATTCTCATTTCATAGGTGAGAAAACTGGGTCTCAGAGTGGGTTACTGACTTGTCCATTATCCCATGTCTTGTAAGAAGTACAACCAGAACTCAGCTCTGGTCAACTAACATCAAGTCCTCTT
>JAQZBX010055962.1:0-18299 GCA_029593785.1 Cabassous unicinctus
AAAAAAAAAAAAAAAAAAAGGCAGGCAAAATGCAGACAGAGAAGGAGAAAGGTATTTTTTAAAAATTGAAAAGATGAGTGGAAAAGAAAATGTTTCTTTGACTTTCCTCCCAAACGCTGAAGTCAAGAGTTAACTAATCCAATCATGGATTCAACAGCCTGCCTTGTGACCGGTCCCATTTTAGGCTGTGGGAATGAAGTTGTGAACAAGGCCTGATTTCATGTGTGTATTGATGGGGAGGGGGTATTACCCAATGCTCACACACACAAATGAATCAGTTAAACAAACAAACAAAAGCTAAATTGCATAAGGGCTAGTTTCATATATATGTAATTTCATTGTGTTTAGGTACACACAATAATTAGAATTAGCTAGAATTGGGCTAACAAAAACTAACCTCAAAATGGCAACTTACATACAAGTCCCGCTTTAATAAATAAAGTAGATTTGCATTTTGGATCTTTAAATGCAAAGGGATGCTTTGAAGTATCTCAATACAAGTTTATTCTGAAGTACTTTGTCTTTCTACAAAAATTTGCCTAGGTTTTTACAGTATTTATTTCATGGGCTAGGCCTTATAAGTAAAACAGAAGTAAACTTCAGCCATGTCCCTACAAGAATTATCACAAATTCAAAGTCAGACTATGATACCTGACCTTGGATTAAAAAAAGGGTAGTTCTCCAGTCCTCGATGAGGATAATCCCCTACATCTCTGAGCAAGGTCGGCTGTTCCACCTTCACCCCACTGAGTGGAGTCACTGCATATGCTCCCCACTTCCAACTGCTCTCCCTCGCCCAAGCACTTAGATGGGAAGAAGAGCATGTGTGAGAGACAGGCCTTCTGATCCAGAAAGCTATTCGTGATAGGGATTAACAATACAGCCTACCCAGGATTGCGATGGGAGCTAAATGGGATGCTTAACAAGTGCCCAGTATGCCCCAAGATCCTGAATAAACAGTGCTTACTATGCTCACGGTGGCACAGGAGGGGAGAGAGGGTGGACAAATGTTATTTCAAAATACTCCAGAAAGCCACAATTCAGTGCTCTCACTGAGATGCCCTAGGTGCCTGCAATATTATTTCTCTAAAGTCTAGAAAATATCTCCACCCTACCTCTGGATCTAAAGCAGGATTTTTTTTAACCTGATCCACTAGAAGATACACAGATCAGGCTTCCAGAGATTCCTCAGCTTCCCGAAAATACATGGGGAAAAAAATGAATCTAAGTTCATTTTTCGGGGGAGAGGGCCATAGCTTTTCATCAGAATCAAAGGGACACATCACCCAGGAAAGGTGAACTGCCCCTGGTGTAAAGAGAGAGGTACCAAAAACTGAGACCGTGTTGGAGTTAGTATTTCAAGAGGTTAAGAAAGCACCCATCACCATCTCCAAGACAGATGGCCCATCAGGTCACTTTTCTCCTCTTGAGCACTCCCCCCTTATCCCTCCCCACCACCCCCTTAACTGGATAACCCAGTAAGACAGTGCTTGAGAGATACTGTAAATAGTTCCAACAGAGTGCAGTTTGGGGCAGCTTCCAATTAGCCTTCACTTAACGGTCTTTTTTTCCCTGCCAAGTTTGTGCAGTGAGTATCCAACGTCCCGCCCTCTGCTTGGCTCAGGGTTTAGGGGCAGGGAGGGATAGAGTTTGTGATCAAGCTGGTAGATGTCAGCTCCAAAGCGTACATATGTTCCACCTGAAAGGTGAAGAGGGGAATTAAAAGGTGCTTTCAGAAGAGGCGTGACTGGCAGTATGGGAGTGAAGGGAGCTGGTTTCCTGTGAGTTTCCTTCTTTTGTTTCTCTCTCATGCCTAACCCTAACTTTTCCCATTGCCACTTAATTACCCGTGATCATTTTACCCTTTTCTCTGCTTACTGGCTGATCACCTCCCTATTTCATGTGCATCCCAGAGGAGACACCTAAGAGCTAAAAACAAAGCTGATGGCCAATTAAAAGGTAAGAGCCTTATGTTAAAAGCCAGAACATTATACTTCAATATTCATAATTAGGTAGCTTTCCAATGGCTGAAGAACAATGCAAGTCTACCTATGGAGTTAATCAGGGCACCTATGTTTTGCAATCTATGTGAACTAACGCCTATTTAACTGATTGTTAGGAGTCACCTGCCTCCTCATTGGCTGGCACCGGGCCTCAGTACTTCCATAAATGTTAGAGATGTAAAAGATCAAGTGGTTTCTAATGTGTTTATTTCATTATAATGAATTCTACAGGCAAGTGATAGGATTACTGAAGCAGAGCTGCATTTTAAAAAAAGAACCCCCCCCCCCATTTGGGCAGCTCTACTGTTCTTCAGAAGTAGCATCTAAATATTACTGAAGAGTAGAGCATAAAAATTATTCACTTGGGTGTAATTTTCTTAAGGAAAATAAAATTTATCTTCTGCTCTTTCCTTTATTTTCCAAACGATCAGGTCACTAAAATTGCCACTGGCACTGTACAAAATTAAAACCAAGAAAAATAGGAGAAAGTGAGCACTGGAGGAGGAGATGGTCACTGACAAGATTCAAGTGCAATTCAGCATTCCCTGGGTGAGCCTCTAGTCTTGCCTGGGAGAAGGTTAGGGACTGGTGTTGGATACGGCTTGAGTCCTCCAAGGTGATACCCTCCCTGTGAAGAGTCAATTTAGAGCCTGCTGATAGAATCTTAAGTGATGCTTTCAGGTGTTTGTTAATAATGCAGCTAATTTTTTGAGGGATGAGGGGTTATTCCATCTTGCCCAGATAGGAAAGACTAGTGCCACTTTGCAACTGAGAGCAGCGGCAGACCAAAGAAACACAGTCACCAAGCAAACCCCTTTCTAGAAAACAATCCAGCATAAAGATCTCTGCTTCCTGCAAATGCTCTGTCCACTGGGAGGCAGCACAGGCTGTCGGAATGAGAGAGAAATGGGCAAGAGCCCTGAGACCTGGGTTCTAGTCCCTGCTACGTCACTAATTTGGGATGTATGCTGTGGCCAGCAACAGAATCTCAGTTACAAAATTATACAAAAAGGGATAGATTGAGAGGGGACTTGTGGACGTACTCTAGAAGACAAGATATAACCTGCCTAAAGGATATCCACCACACAAAAGCTTGGGGAAGGTGGAAACTGATCGTTTTACCTTGAACTGACTATGCCTTGGTGTAAAGAGGTACCACTGCTACCGGGATTTAAAACAGAACAACAAAGCGAATACATTTTAAGACAGAATTTTCTAAAGTGTGTTTCTAAGAATCCCAGTCCAGGGAGAAGGTCCTCTGGTCAAATAAATTCTGAAAAGGCAGCACACCCCTCCTAGAGATTTACAACGGACATTAACATATTAACCTCCGAAAAGCCATGTAGTAAAGAAAGCTCTTTAATTCATTATTCCCCAAACTTACTTGGCAAAGCAACCTTTACCCATACTCAAACCCCAAGCCAAATATTAGCTCCACAGAGCACCCTGAGAAATGCTGCTTGAAGCGATTAACAATGGTAATAATATCTAGTCCCAAATTGGAGCAACATCATTATTGAGTTACCATCTATAGGATTGGGTGGTTGGTTAAGTGGTTTGCACCTTTTCATCCACAATCCCTTCCTTATTCTCTCTGATCAACAACAGGCATTTGTGAGGCAGCTGGCCAAGGTGAAAGGTTAATCCTGAGGCCATGAAACTCAGCCTAGCTAACAAACTCATATGGGGGCTGAACCTCGTCACCTTGCCCTCATTAGCGTTAACCAACTGAGCTGATAGCCACAGACATTAGCCTTAGTTATAATCTCTTGGGGAAATAAAAATTTAAATCTACCAGCACATGGCCAATGGGTTTTAGCTGATAAATGTAAGGATTTTTAAAAATAATATTTGAGATGAAGGTATCCTATTTTATCCTAACAAAAAAGAAACAGCTAGGAGTCAATAGAATACGGCCTCTGGGGTTTGACTCCAGGTGGGTTCAAAAAAAAAAAAAACCGTTCTACCACAGCTGTATGACCTTGGACAAATTACCTATTTGAACCTCAGTCTCAAAATCTGTAAATTAGGATAAATATATTTCGTTCCTCAAAGGATTATTATGAGAGTTATGTGAAATGATCTATGTCAATGTGCCTAGCACATGATAACCCTCAATAAATACTAGTTATTATTATTACATTTAAAAGGACTCGATAATCTCAGGAAATAAAGCTCCCTCTCAAGATAGCATCAAGGAAATGCAATTTTAGATTTTTTTCTTTTGTTACATGAAATGTTTTTACCTTGTAATTTATCAGAAAACATGCCTCTTAAACCTTCACTGCAAATTTCAGTGTGGGGCTGATTTAGTCTTGGTCAGGTTTTTGTCCTTGAGAACAGATTTCTAAATTAGTAACTTCAATAGGTATAAAATATGATTCAGCTAACGGAAACCCATTTTACTGGTACACTCTCAGAAATATACTTCTCAAGAGAGATACACCCAATATAATGCTAAATAATTGCAAGGCATTATTATTTGGCCTAGCCAAGTGGTTCCCACCAACACTATAATGTCGATCAGGAAACTGAGTTTCCTGCCACACATCACAGGAGTCAGAGGAAGGCAAAAGTAGGGAGGGAGACGTCGCAGCACAGAGAACAGCAAGAGGCACTGAAAATGGATCCAAGGGACCACCCGGGAACAGGGCAGTGACAGGGCGCCTGCTGGACTAGGCACTGATGGCTACATAAGAGACTGGTCTAGACCTGCTCGCTCAATAAATCAGGCCCAGATTTGGAGAAGAGCCATTTGAAAGGTTACTGGAAGTCGCAGTGCAGCAGCTCCAGAGGACAAACATTGAAAGAGGTTAAGCCAACCTTTCCCAACCCTGTGCCACAGTTCGCTAGGCGGTATTGCCCACAGACATATCGCCCACAGACTTATCCTGGGTTTTTCATCTCAGGACACACCAAGTAAAAAGGATTCCCATGGTAACCACCTGGAAGGCACCTCGGTAACCAAACACAATAACCCTTCACCTCCCCAAAGACCCCAGGCTCTTAACCTGTATGACCCTTTCAGGCATATCCGGCCCAAGGAAGCCAAATCCCACAGTCAATAGGCCTGTAGGCTCTCTCAGTCCTGCTCCTTTTTCTACTTTCTTCATTTGTAACTGTGTTGTGGGTTTTATTTCATTGTGGTGGGCACAATTATAGGCTGTTCTAACTAACAGATCCTTGTTCAGAAATCAAAAACCACACAAAAGTAAGCCTGGTTACTTTGGCCACGTTTAGCGACTGCTTCACATCACCACCTCATCGATCCAATCAATGAACAGCGGTTGGGTGTTAAGAAAGCTGGATACAAACAAATTGATCACAAAGAGGTCAATTTGGTACTGAACATTTAGAAGGCTAGAGTTTGAACATTTGTCATCTGTGGGGAATCAACATGGTATAAAATCAGGATTATTGTGCCTAAACAAGCACTCATTTACCTGAAAGAAAGAAAATTTACCCTAGAAAAACAATGAGGTAAGTTATTGTTTTATTACTTTCCTATCTATTAGAGCAAGGAAAAATGGACATAAAGAAAAAAATAGTGAATTAGTTTGTTTTTTTTCAATTTCCTTGTGGTTACTTTAAAGGTTATTTCAGCCACAAGTAAAAATTCAGATAAAGTGGCCAAGAAGACCATACTAACACAGATTATTAACAAAAAGAAAAAAAAATGAGTTCCAACTAAACACTTTTTCATATTTTTTATACATGGGCTACTACATATAGAATTGTGTCCATATACATCCTTGACAGCCTGAGAAATATATAGTTTTCAAGAATCCTAACTAAGCATAAATAAAGGAAAGCGTTGAGCATACTTAAAAAGAGTTCAGCTGACAAGACCAGAGAAGCCAGCCTCAGCCAGCCATGCCCTATCAAACCTGTTTATCATTACCATGTGTATTGCATTAAAGCTCTATTTAGATCTATAAAATGCATGGAAATCCATTTTTATGAGCTGCTTCCACATTTCAGAGGGTGAAAACAGAGGCAGAGAAAAGTGGAATAGCAGACCCATGGTCAGCCAGTTGGCAAAAATCAATTATCTAGGTAGGAATGCTACCAGTGCCAAAAGTCACATTTCAACAGTAAGAGATAATGCAGGAGGGGAGGGGAGGAAATGGAGTAGGAGCCAGGGAGAAAAAAGGAGGAAGTGAACAAGAAAGGCACAGGGAAAAAAAGAAGGGAAGGGAAAGGGGAAGGGGAAGGGGGAAAAGAGGGGAGGGGAGGGGAGGGGAAAGGTTAATATGGGCTTACCTGATCATTTAAGCCTAAAATTCAGAAGGCAGCATGGCTAGATACTAGAAGAACCACTAACCCTAGATATAGATTTCAGGCCTCTGTCATAAAATATGTCTGTGTCCTTTGTCAAATCACTTATCTGTTCTTTGACTCACTTTCTTTGTTTGTAAAATGAGAGGAGTCTGGATTAACAGGTCTCTAAAATACCTTCGCCCTCTGACGTTGTCTCTATCCTACTTTCATGTCCTTACACAGAGAAGGCCCAGTCGTTGAAGGTCCCAACTCAGGGAATAACAAAATTACACTACATTTGCTGAGTGGTACTGGACAAAGAACTGTGCTAGGTTTCATCTATTCTGTATTCTGTTCAAGTCCCACCTCTCTGGCAAGGCAACGGGTGCATGCCAGAAGCTCTTCCTAGGTTCTGGGTGCCCACTGGGATCACTGCTATAAGCCCCAGGAGAAGAGAGAACTCAAAGGGGCAGTCCAGCTGCAGCCTCTATAAAGTCCACCATTAGACGGAGCATGCTTTGAGTAATCCCACCTCAGACAAACAGTTCAGTCAGGTCCAAAAGGGAAGTTCGATTACTTTGTTTTGTCCCCAAGGCAATATTTGGCCAACCTCACCAGAGATAAAGGTAAGACAAGGAAATTTATGTGGTTGTCACCAAAAAGTGCTTATTCATTTATTTATTTAAAATATGGAAACAGATTAAATTTTTGTTAAGATGGTGGAGTAGTGAGTTCCACAAACCAGCCCCTCCAGGAGAACAACTATTAAATAGCCATTAAAAGCCTGAATCAATTATTTTCAAACTCTGGAATCCATTAAAACACTGTACAGTATCAAGGGAAGACTGGGAGGAAAAGGTGGGTAAATTACAGTAAATACCAGTAAACTGTTCTCTCCATGGAGCAGTTACCAGCGTCCAATCCCCACTCTCATGACAGGCAACAGTGGGGTCCAGCCCCTGGCACAGCCCCTTCCCCAGGATCTGGGGTGGTCACAACTTTTGATTAGATACTTTGGATCACTGGAGGCCTGGCTCTGAGGGTGACCATTGTGCCAACCTATCCCAGACAAAGGTGGCAGAGGATACTTAAAGACCATATGCTGCAGAGGACAAGTGAAGGGCTGCACTGGCTAGGCAGGTCAAGAAAGTACAGCTTTGGGGAGCGGTGGAAGCAGTTTTGCTCCCCCTCCCCCTATTACCCTCTCCAGGGCAGATATGAACCACTCTGTGCTTCTTCTGAGTGACCCTGGCTGGGAAAGACTAACTCTGGGAACTCCTCTCCCTCCCTCTGGGAATATGCCCTCTCCCAGAATTTGTTCTTTAAGCAACAGCAGGTTGACCCAACAAAAGCAATGTAAGAAACAATTGAAGTGGACAGCCAGGGGCAAAGGCTTACCTGCTATAAGTCCAGCAGTAGAATATACAGAAGAGGGAGAAGATCTGTGTCCTGGAAAGTAGAGGGAGCATTCAAAATCCTATCAACAGGGGAACTCTTAAGGCCACTAGCAGGCACAAACCCAGGACAAGACACAGGCCCAGAAAAGACAGGGAAAACCATACACTTTGCATTCACCTTGGGCACCTAATAAGAGGGTTGACACTTAAGAAAATCTGTCTTATCACCAGCTGATTAGAAACTGAAGAAACAGACACCTCAGGAGAAAAAATCCCAGAGTTAACATTGTAAAATATTAAAATGAACAGCTGCAACAAAAGATAACAGGACAACAAAGAAACAGAAAATGATGCCTCATCCAAAGGAGAGGATAAAAATCCAGAAAATATCAACAAGACCAGAATATGGGCATACTGGACAAAGACAGAAAAAAATAATCTTTAATATGCTCAAAGAGATGAGGGGAAAAAAGGAAAGGGAAAGGGAAAGGGAAAGGAAAGGAAAGTTGGATATCAGGAAAACAATGACTGAATAATAAAAGAATATTAATAAAGAGATAGAAATTTTTCAAAAGAACCAAACAGAACTACCAGAGTTGAAGACCACAATAATTGAAATGAAAAATTCCCAGGAGGGTTTCAACAGCAGATTGGAGCTAGCAGAAGAAAGAATCAGCAAACTTGAAGGCAAGACAATTAAAATGAGTCAAGCTGAGGAGCTGAAAGAAAAAAGACTTACAAAAAGCGAAAATAGCCTACGAGACCTCTGGGACACCATCAAGCATACCAATATAGGCATTATGGGAGTCCCAGAAGAAAAAAGACAGAAGAGGTCAGAAAGAATAGTCAAAGAAATAATGACAGAAAACGTCCTGAGATATAATTTGTAACAAGTACAATAAAAGGTGGGGAAATGAAGGGGAATAGGAACAGTGTATGTATACGCTATTGAAGTGAAGTTGGTTTCAAGTAAAATATATTTGTTATATATTTACAATGTTAAATTTTAACCCCATGGTAACCAAAAGAAGACAGATGAAAAATATATCCAGATAGAAAGGAGAAGCAACTTAATATGGCACAATACAAAAAAAATCAAATAAATATGAAAGTAGGCATTAATGAAAGAATTGAGGAACAAAAAGGGTATAAGACTTACAAAGACTAAATACATAATGGCAGAACAACATTCTATATTATCAGTAGTAACTTTAAATGTAAATGGATTAAACTCTCCAGTCAAAAGGCAGTGACTGGCAGAACAGATAAAAAGGCATGACCCAACTATATGCTGTCTACAAGAGACTCATCTTAAATTCAAAGACATAAGTAGGTTGAAGGTGAAAGGATGGAAGAAAAAAAATGCCATGCAAGTAGCAACAAAAAGAGAGCTGAGGTAGCTATACTAACACCAGATAAAATAGATTTTAAGTAAAAACAGTTACAAGGGGAAAAGACTGTCATGATAGACTGATAAAGGGCTCAATTCAATAAGAAGACATAATAATTATAAATATATATGCATCTAACAGCAGAGCACCAAAATAGATGAAGCAAATATTGACAGATTTGAAGGGAGAAATTGATGGTTCTACATTAATAATAGGAGATTTTAACACATCATTTTCAATAATGGATAGAACATCTAGATAGAAGATTAATAAGAAAATATAAGACTTGAACGATACTCTAAACCAGAGGTTCTTAACAAGGGGTCTGTGAGCTTGAATTGAAATTCAATAAAACATTATTCTTGTGGGGACGTGTTGGTGTGGTTGTGATATATTTATTAAATAATACACCATACAGTGTGGACTTAGTAAGGGGTCTGTGGCTTTCACCTGACTGGCAAAGGAATCCGTGGAACAAAAAAGGTTAAGAACCCCAACTAGACCTAACAGACATATATAGGATACATGACCCAACAACAACAGATTACACATTCTTCTTGAGTATGAATGGATCATTCTCCAGGATAGACCATATCTTGGGTCAAAAAACAAGTTTCAATAAATTAAAAAATACTGAAATCATGCAATGTATCTAATTTGACCACAGGGGAATGAAGCTAGAAATTGGTAACAACAGGGAGAAATGGAAAATTTACAAATATGTGGAAATTAAACAACATACTCTTAACCAATGGGTGAAAGAGGAAATCACCAGGGGAATCAGGAAATATCTTGAGGCAAATGAAAATGAAAATTTATGAGATGTAGCAAAGGTAGATCTGAGAGGAAAATGTATAGCTCTCAATGCTTACATAAAGAAGAAAGATTTCAAACAGAGCCCGAACCATAAAACAGGAAGAACTAGAAAATGAATAACAAACTAACCCCAAAGCAAGCACAAGAAAGGAAATAAAGGATTGGAGCAGAAATAAATGAAATGGAGAATAAAAAATAAAAAAAATACAATCAACAAAATCAAAAGTTGATTCTCTGAAAAGACCAATAAAATTGACAAACTTTTAGCCAGATTGACAGAGAAAAAATGAGAGAGGACACAAATAACTAAAATCAGAAATGAAAACGGGGACATTACTACCAACCCCACTGAAATAAAAAGGACTATAAGAGGATACTATGGCTCTATGGCCAATGGTACATCAACAAATTAGATAACCTAGATAAAACGGACACATTCCTAGAAACACACATACTATTTACACTGACTCAAGAAGATTGTAACAAATCAATAACTAGTAAAGACACTGAATCAGTAATAAAATACCTCCCAACAAAGAAAAGTCCAGAACTAGATGACTTCACAGGGGAATTTTATCAAACATTCCAAGAATTAACACCAATCCTGCTCAAACTCATCGAGACAACTGAAGAAGGAATACTCCCTAATTCATTACAAGATCTACATCACCCTTACAGGAAAGCAAGGTAAAGACACCACAAGAAAAGAAAATTACAGACCAATATCTCTTAATATATAGCAATACTAGCAAACCAAATTCAACAGCATATTAAAAGAAGTATACAGCATGATCAAGTATTTACCCAAATATGCAACGGTGGTTCAACATAAGAAAATCAATTTAATATAATACATCACTACAGCAGAATGAAGGGGAAAAAACCCACATGATCATCTCAATTGATGCAGAAAAGGCATTTGACAAAATCCAGCACCGTTTCTTGATTTTAAAAAATACTTAGAAAACGAGGAATGGAAGGAAATTTCCTCATCATGATAAAGGGTATAAATGAAAAACCTACAGCTAACCTCATACCTAATAGCGAAAGACTGAAAGCATTTCCTCCTAGATCAAGAACAAGACAAGTATGCCCACTATCTGTCACCAGTGCTGTTCAACATTGTACTGGAAGTTCTAGCCAGAGCAATTAGGCAAGACAAAGAAATAAAAGGCATCCAAATTGAAAAGGAAGAGGTAAAACAATTTGCAAATGTCATGATCCTACATCCTGAAAATTTCACAACAAAGCTCCTAGAACAAATAAATGAATTGAATAAAGTGGGGCAGTACAAGATCAACACCCAAAAATCAATAGTGTTTCTATACACTACAAATGAACAATCAGAGGAAGAAATCAAGAAAAAAAATCTATTTACAATAGCAACTAAAAGAATCAAATATCTAGGAATAAATCTAACCAAGCATGTGAAGGACTTGTGGACAGAAAACTAGAAAACATTGCTAAAAGAAATCAAAGATAGATATTGTGTGTTCACAGACTGGAAGACTAAATATTGTCAAGATGTCAATTCTACCCAATGCCATTTATAGATTCAGCGCAACAGATTGTAACAACTACCCAGTGTGTTAATGCCAGTACAAAGATATATGCTGAATGCTACGGAGCTCACACAGAGGAACCTGAGGATGTTAAGAAAAGCTTTACAGCAGTCTGATATTTGAGCTGTTGTGGAAGAAGGAAGAGCAGTTTGCCAGGCTGAGTGGAGTAAGGGATGCATTCACAACAGAGGACACAGTGAGAAGGCCTCAAGTCAGCAAAGGGCGTGACCTGCTCTGAGAATAGTTACAAATTCAGTGAGGCTGGAATAAAATGCTTTCCTTGGCAATCCAACCTGTCTTTTGGTATAAATATCTAGGTGATGGCATCAGATGGCTTGCCTATAGGTATGATAAAATGTTACGAATCAAAAATTGGAACATAAGGCTTGAGTATGAGCCATTTAAATTTTGCTAAGCAGTAAGCAAGGAAAAAAAAAAAAAAAGCAAGGTGCAGAACAGTATGGACAGTATGCTACCATTTGTATTTTTTTAAAAAGGGGGGGGTAGAGAGCATATTTGTAATTTGCAAAAATATTTCTGGAAAGATCTTTGCAAACAAATCTCATGTAGTGTTTCCCATGTGCCAGGCACTGTTCTAAGCACTCTGTATATTAACTCATTTAATCTGCCCAATAACTCTGTGAGGTGTCTATTATTAAGAGATTAGGAATTGAGGCAGAAACTCGAAGAACTTGCCCAAGGTTAATCAGCCAATTCATGGTAGAGCTAGGATGTGAAAGCTGGGTTGGACTCCATCAGGTAACTAGCTGGTAACACGGTCACCTCTAGAAAGCGAGAGGGACTAGTAGATGAGGACAGAGGTGGGAGCGCCATCATGTCCCCGTGCTTTCCCTCGGCCTAGGCGAGGGCTCCCAATGAGCACCAGGCAATCTTTCACCGTAGAATCTTTTGTACCTTTTTATTGAAAAATAAATAAACAATGTTAACACAGAAATAAGACTGTTCTGAGTTTCTCAGGGTACAGGTTACTGTCCCCAGAAAAGCCACAGGTGGTAGCAGAGGGGAAGATGGCACAGGGAGCCCACAGGTGTGCCAGCACTCCCCTTAGCCTCCCTGCCTCTCCTGCAGGCCGAGCCCAGCTGCCCTATCCCAGCACAGACCTAGACAGACCTGGACACATGCAAGTCCCCCAGAGTCCCTCCTTCTGTTGTCACTTCCAGTGCAGTCTCACCCACTGCAGTGGCTCAGTGGCAGGGCGCTGGAAAGAAAGACAATGGTAACAACCGCTGCGGGCAAAATAGCTTTAAAAAGAGGCCGCTCCAGGGGCACTTCCCAACAGGGAAAGGTTCCCTTAAGCACCCAGAGAAGGAAAGGTCCAACCAAAAAAACGCTTCCCTCCTCACCACCAGCTGCCTGTGCAACCCCCACTTCCATATCGAGCTAGGAGCCCATATATTATACCATGCCATGGTTCATTTCAACAAAAATCAACTAGCATTCTTCTGACCTGGGGCAAAAAATTCCCTCATTGAGATCCTGAAAAATAACATTACATCATGTTGCCCGTGTCAGGTTTATAAATGGGCCAGGGGGAGGCTGGGGTGTAACCTGACACTATCAAAACACTGGCCCTAGCAGAAGAAAAGGGGCCATTGTTGTAGGCTGTCAGCTCTCCTCTGGCTGGAGGTAAAGAGAGATTGGAGAAATGTTAGTGGGAGGCCAGGCACGGAGGAAGCCCTCACTCTCTATCTCACAAGAAACCAGGCAGCCTCCCTCCAACACGAGGTTGGGGGTTTTCCCCATTTCCTGTGGCATGTGCCACCCCCCTTTCTACTCTCCAGGCAGAGTGGATGAGCTCAGTGATCTTTACTCCCATGGCCTCGGAGCACAGAAGTGGTTAGGCATTGGATAGCCAGGTCCAGGGACCAAATTTTTTTTCTCTTGGGCAGCACTCAATTCTCTAAACAGACAACCAAAGGGCGAACTGAGTCTCAATAGTTATGTGTGCAACAGGGTAATAATTTTATCTGAAAGACAGAAATGAAAACATGGCCCAAAGCTAGAGAAAAAAACAGATCCCAAGAAGGGCCAAGTGACCAGCCAACTATAAAGGAAGAAATCCCCAAATCTGAAGAGAAACGAGCATTTCAAAGGGAGAGGATGTGGTTCAGATCAGGAGACTAGAAAGTGACAAAAAGAACGGGGAGAGGATTGTGGAGCTAGGACACACACAAAACCAGCCAAAAGACAAAGTGTTGGCACATAGATTTAAACATCTTAATGGATAAAAGGAGAGGGAAAAGGATTTATGGTGAGAAAAAGTTCAGAAAATAAAAAGCAAGACAAATGTAAGCCAGCCTGACTGGAGACAGAATTCGTCCTGCTGGTCAAACATTTAATTCCGTTTTCTCTGTTCTTTCTTCCCCCATCTCCAGCTCAGTCTTAAAGGACAGGGGAGCATGCAAATGAGCCCTCTGGGGCAGGCAGAATTTGCGTAGCGCTTTTGGCAGGAAGACCAAGTGGGTTTGTCCTGCCAGCCAGTCCACAGCACGGGCGACGCCAGCCCTGTGATCATTTAGGACAATGGCCCTAAAACCCACCGGTGGACCAGAGAACACGGGGACAAGGTATAGAACTGATCACTTTTACTTGTCCAGGGATTCTGCTTGCTTGTTTCCACGAAATTGTTGCTAATCCTATCATCACTCCACCAGGACCTTAACCTCATACAAAAGCTCTCCCCTCCCACCCACCCTCCCACCCCCAATCCCTTCCTGGCTTAATTCACCAGCAATTAAGAAAGCAGGCCCTACAGACTACTAGGCTCCCGGTTGCTAAACTCTGCTTTTATGTTAACCCCACCACATTTTCTTTGGAACACAACAGGACCCCAAAGTGGAATGGTGCCCCATGGCCCAAGTGCTTCGTTGCCATCCTTCAAAAGAGCTTTCCCACAGAGACCGGCAACCAGCCCCCTCCCTGCTTCAAAGCAGAGGAGGGGAGGGGCCCATGGACCACCCTCCAAGCTCAGAGCTTACATTTCCCTCACAATTCCAGTCCCTCAAGCCTCTCTTGAGGCCGGGAGACTGTTACTGGCGCCAGAGTGTGTGCGGATGGCAAAATGGGGACATGGGAGCAGGGGAGGCAACTGAGGTGGCAGCAGCCATCCACTCAGTACAGAACCTAATAGAAGAGAGTGTGGAGGACTGACGTCCTTCCACAGAAGGCATCTGTGAACATGCACTGACCCCTTTGGTGTAACAGGTTTGCTTAGGACTTGGGAGATTTTCTTATCTCTTCGTTACTCTGCCAGGAGGCCTCTGCTCTGACATTCCCAGCCAAGGGACTTCCTTTTCTGTTGAAGATGACCATTCATTGTCTAACTCCACTCTTCTTTTTCTTACTATATCCCCCAATTAAACTATTCATTGACTTTCAAAGACTGAGTGCCTACTAAGCGCCAGACACTGGGTTAGGTATTAGGAATGAAATGATAAGCAAAATAAAGAATGATCTCCGCCTCTAAATTGGCTTGCCTTCCATTTCCCTTCCCCATTTCCACGGCTCTTGCCAAAGTCAATGGGAAAGTTTTAGGTGATTACATGGAATCCATGTGGCTCACAATGATCTGCCCAAAAAGCAGTCCCCTTACTCTGAAAAAGGGTATCCAGGAGAATGGAAGATGGGAAGGCTTTGGGGAATTTGAGGAGAAAAAGGGAGTTCTGGGGGAAAGGTAACTTTTAAAAGAGGAAGGAAAGGGCATGGCAACATGAAAATGGCGATCTGAGGAATTTGCCTACACATTTTTTAGATTTTTATACATGTTCTGCCGTGCTATCCCCTCAAGTGTTCATGTCTCTGATTATCAGAAAGAAAGTAATTTGTCTAGCACGCTGAAACACGGTGGGCTTGTGGGGAGTGGCCACGCCTGGCCACCACCCCTCAACCTTGTGCTTTCAGAGACTTGGTCTCTTGTTCCAACCTTATGACTCTCTTCCAAGCGAAAAAAAAAAAAACATCAGTGCTAAGAGAGGCCTCCTGAAAAGTCTGACACCTCTGGCCCTAAATTTATTTTCTCATTAATGAGCAAAGGGGGATTTATTGTTTGAAACAATGTCTGTTTCATATCAACTCTTTTTCCCTGTTTTTATCTTCAGACAGTGGAGCTCCAAAAGAGACCAAGACCAGATGTTTTATATTTCAGGAGAAAGCAGTCTCCCCCAATTCCTGAAAGATTCCTGGAATTCTTATACTTAACAAAAATTAGCTACAGAGAAAGACTCATGAATCATGAATCGGGAGCCCAAGAAAGACACAATCATTTCTTCCCCACACCCTCCTTCTACTGACCTTCCACCACCCAAAATGCTGCCTGTCACCCACTCTGGGACTCATAGAATAATCCCTCTGGATAACAAGTCGGGCTCTTCTAACTGCTTAAAGGTGTTAAAGAACTCTGCCATATTTCATGGTCAGAGACGCCAATCCTTTTGACATAACCTACAGAGCTAAGCGGGAGTCATGCCTGTGTCTAATCCTGGCTCTGCCCTAGCTTTGTTAGTCATTCAAATAAAACATATCACTATTACCTCATCTGTTCAATAGAGATAAAAACAACATATGGTCTATATCTCTTTGTTGGATTAATGCAAAGATCAAGTGAGATGCAAGTGTACTCTAATAATGTTAAATAATTATAAAAGTAGAAAGTATTTTTACTGAAATCATTAACATCTGGCATTCTGTTAACATCTGGCTGTGTTAAGTAGTACACTTGTGCATACCTAGAGGAGAGGATTAACAGAGGAACCAAAATGGAGGCTGGTGTCAGCTAAGCTCTCAAAGGTTGCTTGGCCCAGGTTAGGTCCCTTTCCCATTCCTTATAAAGGTGGCTCCAAGCCTTTAACCATTCAACATTTATTGGATAAACATTTATTGAGCACCTGGCACAGTACTTGGCACATGTTGGATACTCAGTAAATATTTGTTGAATAATGAATGAATGAGTGCCTAATGCAGAGATGAAAAATACATGGCAAGTTGCCACCAGTCCCTGATCCTGAACCCATATCAGAAATTATTAATGGATTAAGGCACTCTTCTCTGAAGACTCTGGACTCAGCTCAGAAATCTCAGAGTTGGCACATGAAATGAAACCTATTTGCCTTTCCTGGCCTTGGCACAAAGATAAACACAAGGTCCCAGCTTTCATGGAGCTCACAAACTAATGGGAGAAAGACAGTAAACAGACTAATGTAACATAATATGATGTATGTTAAGATAGACGTATAAGAGCCCAAAGGAAGACCATGCCATTTAATGATGTGGGTGAACCTACAGTTCTCAAACTTGCCTTAGCTTATAAAATGCCATGCCATTCCCTCCGGTTTTTCTCCCGCCTCTCTGATAACCCTTTTCGTATTCCCTCCACTACTCACCCTGTATACTTTAGCATTCTCAGAGTTCTGCCCTGGTCCTCTTCATTCTGTATACACTCTCTTGGATGATTGCCATTTATATGCTGCTTACACCCAAATTAGCTCTTTAATTTATCCATCCCATTCCCACCTTCTAGCATGCTTTCTGTTTTCTAATCTTACCCCCACTTTAATCCATCCCCCACAGCACCACCGAAATTACATGAAAAGACAAATCTGATCTTGTTAAACTCTTATTCCTGTCTCTATCCCTGCCCTCTGATTTTCAATAGGCCCCGACTGCCTTCAAGATTAAATTCTTACCTTGACAAAATCTGACCCCAATCTCCTTACCCCTGGGAAGGCCCTAGACTCTGCCATAAAGGTTTTATGATTCTAGTCCTCTGCCCATGCTCCACCCTCAGTCTGGTGTACACAGGCTTGCTCTTTATCTACACCTTTGCCTCCTTCAAGATGAGAAACTCAATTCCAATGACACTCTGAAATACTTCCCCTAATACTCTGCCGTAGAGTTAAGTTGTGGCATCCTCTGTAAATAAATGACTTTACAAGATTCTGAAATTCCTCTCTCATTAAAGATGCTTCAGTTCAATACAGGACAGTGTTAATGGTTATATATTTTATACAAAATTTACAAATATCATTGGTTCCATGCAAAAATAAAGCATGTACTGTTTCATTCATTCATTAAATAAACAGGAAGTCCTTACTATGTGGTAGATTCTTGTAGGTGCTGAAGACATAGCAACAAGACAAAGTTCCTTCCATCATGCAGCTTACATTCCAGTGGAAAAGGCAATGAGCAAATACAACACTGGATTACCAGGTATCATAAATTTATCGCAGATACTAGAGAGACTGGAAGCTGAAAGTTGTTTTAAGTATACACAAAGATTGTAACGTTTGAATAATTAAAGCCTTTTTTTAATCTTTTAAAGCTGAAGGGAATTACTCTTCCCCTACCTATGCCCTTTCTCTTGTTCATTGTCATCAATATGGTTCTTGTAATTATAAGAAAAGAGAGTACAACTACAGTAAAATCCTACCAATCTAGGGAAATTGGAGAGAAGAGGGAAAGCATGAATTGCCCAAAATGACTGATTTAAAGAATTTTAGTGAAAAATGAAATTTTTAAATTTTGTGAGACATGAACACTAATTGTTAATAAATGTTTCCACAAAGAGGCACCATCAGACCTACTTTTGAGAACACGGCATAAACTAGAATCGGTATGCAAACAGATGCTGTTCACTTTATAAAGAGTTTGTTTCTTTAAACTGGCTATACAATCCCCCAAGCAATCTTGATTATATAAATCCAACACCCTACACATTTCAATGCTCAATACGTATATATGTATTTGATAATTATATTATTTATATTGCATGGTCACCTGCTTTTTATGGGACGGCTTCACAAATCACCAAGCATTTTAAACACTGCAATTTGACTTAATGGGATTGCATGATGT
>JAQZBX010055963.1:0-18297 GCA_029593785.1 Cabassous unicinctus
GGGGCTGGGGATTGAACCCGGGACCTTGTATGTGGGAAGCCAGTGCTCAACCACTGAGCCACAGACTCCTCTGAGTTGGTTTTTTCGTTTGTTTTGCTTGTTTGTTTTTGTTCAACCTCTTGAGCCACATTTGCTCCCAAACCATTTACATTTAATGTAATTATTGATATGGTTGGATTTAAATCTGTCTCATGCTTTGTTATATCTGTTCTTTGTTCTTTTCTGCCTATACCTCTTTTATCTTTTTAATAAATTGAATATTTTTGGCATTCCAATTTACTCCCTTCTTGGCTTATTAGCTATTTGCTTGGGAAGTCACAGACATACTCAGTGGTCATCTTCCTGCCCTCACCTATCCCCCTCCTTTTCCCTTCTTGCTTGTTTGCATGCAGGTGTTTATGTCTCCACTCGTGTTTGCTTGGGTACAGGTGTTTGGTATGTTTCTATTTTGCAAGAGGCAGCTGGAAGAAGACATTAAAGCTTAACAAGCCCTAGCTGCTTGCCAGGACACAAAGGTTGCTCATTGGCAGGGTCGCCTCCCCTTGGAGTGTATTAAAGTCCATCACTTGGGCAGTGTAGGTGTTCCTCATCTCCAACACAAAGAGAGGCATGTGGCGCTTCCATCCACTGACCCTGCCCTAAGCATTTGTCTGTCCCCCCACCCCTGGGAACTGGCCATGGTGGGGTCTTTTCCCTTGCTCTTTTGAACACTTTTTGTTATGTAACCAGTAAAGCAGTCATTTTCTGGGAGAATCTGCTGTTCCTGAGCCTGGGTTAGGATCACATTTTCTTACTCTTCATATGTAGTATTTTTTAATGGAAGCTAGACTTTATAAATTTTGTGTTGTTAAGTGCTGGGTTTTGTTATATTCCTTGGAAGAATGTAGAGATGGTAATGTTTTGCACTCATATTTGGCCATGATAGCCCCTTCATGTTGGCTTCTGAGTCCTACTGCAGTGACCCCAGTAGTACTGATAGCTTCCTTGCCTTCTGGTATAACAAGGTATCCCTAACCTGGAATCAACTGTATCTCTAATAAATCCTGATTCCGTTTAGTGGGAAATGGTCATTTGCATTCACAGGCCTACTGCCACTGGGCTTGTTATTTTCCAGGGAAAGACCTAGACAAGGGTCGGCAAACTTTTCCTTAAAGGACTGGGTAGTAAATATTTTAGGTTTGCAAGCCACATAGTTGCAGTAGTGTCACACCTATGCAGCTGGGCAGTTGTAGCTCAAAATGAGTATGGCTGTGTTCTTTTAAAACTTTATTTAGAAAAACTGGTGATAGGCTGGATTTGGCACACGACCAACGTAGTTTGCTGACTATTCTGTACTTTTAGAAAATGGTTTCAGAATAATTCTACAAATATTATTCCCACTAGTATATTTATGAAACACTCTAAGATTTCTTTTCAGATCTTTTATTCTTAGATATATTCCACAAAGCATAAAACCCTTCCATATTTTAAAATGACTTGAAATAATTTTTTTCATGTAGTTATGCTACCAATTTGATGTTCTAAGTTCATTAAGTTTTTATTTTGTTTTTTGAAAAATAATTTTTATTTTATAATTATGTGAAAAATTTATATGGTTCAAGTCAGATTGTAAAAAAAATATACATCCAGAGAGATCTAGATTGTCTCTGTTCCCTTCATGTTGTTCCTTTCCTTCTTTTTGCTGATATTTTTATTCATTTTTTATATTCTTCTGCAACTTGCTTGATATAAGTGAAAGGCAGTCCAAGTAAAGAAATCACAAACTATTCTTAAGAACATAGATGCAAAAATCTTAAATACTAGCAAATTAAATACAATAGTATATATTTTTAAATTATTACCAATTTTTTCAATGAATATAAGGATCTACTATGAAAGTAGCATCCCACTCTTCTAGATTGAGAGAAAAACCACATGATTATTTCCATTGGTGTACATTTAAGTTTCCAATTGGTCATTACTATAAACACTGCTGTACTTACCAATCTTCCACATACATTGTCTCATTATTTCCTTAGGAAGAATTCCTAAAATTATATTCAAATTTTAAATCTGATATATTGTTAAAATATAGGGTCAGCAGACTTTTTCTGTGGGCCAGGTATTAAATATTATAGACTCGTGGGCCAAGAGGCAAAATTGAGGTTATTATGGTTAAATAACAAGAGAAAACAAATTTTCATCAATTTCTACTGATGAATTTGAAATATAACTGAGTACAGTTTTTTTTAACACAGGTATACACTAATGTGAAGAATGCAATTTATTTTAGGGAAATAGCATTTCACTTAGTTGGGGTTCAAAATATCATCAAAATATTTTGCATTGTTCATCTGTTAATGGTGATTCCTAATGATATTTGATGTATATCATCTCTGCAAATGTCTTTTCACATAGGTTAGGTAATGCCAAATGTTGTTATCAAGACAAGAACATATGGCTTTAATTGAGCATACTCATTGCTTAGGAGGCATTTTTAGATTTCTATTAGATTTTTCTGTTATTATTTGCTTTTAGCATGCTATGATATTGCAAACTGATCACTTCCAATAAGTTTCTCAATTGCACAGTTAAAGAGGATTTGAAATATGGAAATTTCCCTTTGCACTTGCATTGAGGTCCAAAAAATACTGTTGGAGCTGTAGTTTGAAATAAAAATATATATCACTGTGAATTTGTGTAGAAATGGAGATCTCACTTCTTTTTTAAAAACTTTTGACAATGTAGGAAGCATATAAAGCAACCTGACATTACTTGTAAACATTAGTTGTCACTGAAGACATTATCACAAAATGTTTCAAATATAATCATTGTTTTGCCTTGTAATTTTAGGTTTAATTACCTAAGTCTACAACAAAAGCCATTTTCAGAGCCATTCATTATTTAATAATATTGGCTGAACACATCTCTTCCAACCATTTAAAAGTGTGAAAAAACATTCTTGTCTTGAAGACTGTATAAAAACAGGCAACAGGCTACATTTGGACCATGGCAGTAAGTAGTTTGCCGAAACCCTGCTTTAAAGCTGCTATATTCCCAGAAAACGTAAGTGCCTGTTTCTCAAGAACTTGCAAAGTATTAATTTTTTAAAAACTTATCCAACTTGAAATTGCATTATTTTCATTTGCATTTTTGAATATTAACAAGATGAAATGCCTTTTCGTGATTGTAGGACATTTCTATTTCTTCGTTATAAACTGGCTGGGCTGCTCATATTCTTTTTCCATTTTTATTGTGACAAAAATTTTCATTCCTACAATCATTCTGTGTACCTAAAAGAGTTCTAATTCCTTTTAATGGCTCTACCAACCTGTCCAGTATTATTTTCCACTCCTTTCTCCCACACATCCAGTTTCCCTGCCATACTGAAAGACCTGCCACTCCTGACAAATGTCTCTGTATACATGCCCCAGATGTCTCTGTGTGGAATGCCTTTTCCCCATATACCCTCCTAGCATAACTCTTATTCATCCCTCAAGACTTAGCTCAAGGGTACATTCTTCCTCTGTGGTGCCACAGCATTCTGTGCAGATATCTGCCATGAAACCTATCACCTTGTTATGTCTCCCGCTGAGCTCAGAGCCTCTTGAGAGATGGTGCTATGATTGATCTCTATACCATAGAACAGTGCCTGGCACTTAGTAGGGACTAGTTATTTGTTGACACCATGCATTTAAAATGATAATATAGTAGTACTGATAATATTAGCAAATAAAGTAACGTGCCATACACATAAAAATCAGAGATTTTGGTCCAAATCTTGCCTGTTGCCTGTTTTTATACAGTATTCAAGATAAGATATAGTGCTTAGCATAATATACAATTAAATTTTGAACATTCTCCCTTAGACAATATAATCTCATGAAGGAAAATGGCAATTAAGGTTTTTATTTCCTGACAAAAAACTGAGAATGTCAAACATTTTATTGAACGTTTTTATTTTTCCATAAAAATCCTAAAAAAGTTATTCAAATAATCGCCTTTAGTAATAGTTGTGTTCTCCAATTCAGGAAAAATTGCTTATACTAGAAAAGAAAATGAGAAAATTAAAATATGAAAAAGAATATTCATCTGCCCTGTCTGTATTGTTATCTGAACAATAAGTTTCTTTCTTTCACAATCTCCTTTGTAACTTGATCAAGATTCATTTTGGATTAATCTTTTATTTTGCTTTGTTTTCAAAGGACATCCATTACCTTGCACTAGATAAGGGTGAATTGGCACTAGCTGAAGTGGCAAGAAAGAGAGCTAGTGACATTGATGCAGAATCAATAACCTCTGGAGTTGGTAAGAATTAATGCTTGGTTTGTAAAATGCTTTTTGTTTTAATCAATACTTATTCAGTATCATTTCTATTTATGTTTGTAGGGCATGGTTGATTAATCTGAATTACTTTCTAAAGACAGAGTGTCTTTTTTTTTTTTTTTTTTAAAGAAGAATTAAGTCTTGACATATAGTACAATATGGATATACAGGTTGAAATTGTGTTAATTTGAAAATTGATAATCAGTGTTTACTATAGTTACCATTTAGCAAAAAGTAAAAACAAAACATTGTTCTTTTCAGAAGATTTTGTGGAAAAAGAGTGTGTCATCATCAATGCTGTTATTAAAATTAACTGATACAGGAACTTATGTAACCTTTTATTTGTATATACAAACAAGTCATATCTCAAAAGAAGTCTCTCCTATATCAGACAAAATACTTCACATGTGATTTCAGGTTTGGATGATTTGTTTCCATTTAGAAGCCACTAGAGTCACTTTATAGTGTGGTCTTCCAAAGAAGATAAACCAGAAGCCTAGATTACATCTGAATGTCCATGACCATAATATTAACGTGAGCTTCCTTTGTCTAAACTTAGTTTACCTAATGTCACCAAACCTGGCACTATTAATACCTGAACATCCCAGTTATCATTTGTCCTGGTATTTCCTAATCCTAGATTAGACAAAGGACCTTCCTCTGTGGAACTCCTGTGAAACAAAGAAGTTTTAAATAGATTTCTACTTTGTAAGTTGCTTGAAATATCTCTCCAGAGATAGATCATCTTGCCCTTTATTTTTGTAATGCGGTTTACAGTAAAGGGCCAATGGTCAGTCTCAGTCTAACATTACCACCGGAGGTACCAGCCTCCAAGGTGGTACTGAAGCACTCAAAGCCTGACTATTAGGGCTTCGTAAGGGGTTGTTCTAAGCCTGAATACCAGCACTGACAATCACATGCCACTATGATGATTCCATTCTCCTTCCCCCACCCTGAGAGAGTTCCAAACTGATTTAACCCAAGAGATTCAAAGACCACTTTTCACATCTCCATAAGGGATACTCACTATTAATACAATATTAGATAAAAAATAACTTTAATTATATATCTTATGACTTGCTAAGGATATTGATTTGCCTCATAATTTTATTATTTTTTGAATACTTACTATTGGCCAGACCTATTCTAAATTACAGATATTAACTCATTTAATGCTCACCAAAACTCTGTGAGGCAGGTTCTATTTCATATTTTTATGAGAAGTCACTTTTAGCTAAATGATAAAAACATACCATGGTAATAAGAATTTTGATGTTTTATGATGTGGATACAAATATCCTCCATTCCTATCCATCTAGCCATTTAAGAAAACACAGCAGGAGGTAAATTCATCATCACTTTCCTGGGAACTTTCCCCAATTGTCCTGTACCTTGCCTTTTCCACCAGGATCAAATAACAGTTGAGCTATCTTTGTGGTTTAAGCTATTTAAAGTTATTAATGTTGAAAAGGAATGTAAAGAGATTACCACAAAATTACAGAAAAATGAAGAAATTCCACTATTTTCCAAAATGCATGCTGTCTCCTGCATATATACAGTGATCAGGTTTCTAGCCAGCCCATAATTCCTTGCCAGAGGGCCTGCCTCGTTTCTACTAATAGCCTTTTTTGGCCGAGGCCCTGTGACTCCCCTTTCCTCAGTCATTTCAGGCCTCATTCTTTGACTTAGATTACTATCCCTTGACAAACATGCCGTTCCATAACAGTAGTAACTATCAAGAGGTAAACATCTTAGATGAATGTGCTACTTTTCTACATTTGTTCCAGAAAACAGGGGAACTCCTACTCACAATCCCAGTGGTAAGAGTCAGCCAAGTAATCCATATTCTGACTCGAGTCAGAATTAGGAAAGAGACCCGTTCCTCATCATGGTCTCCCACCAGTTCTTCCTCACAGCTTACATCATGCTGGGGAAAGCTCATATTCTCTCCTATTCCTTCTATTTAATTAAACTGTTCTCTCTCAAACTTTCCCCAAAGGAGAAAGTGGTCAAGTATTTGGCTTTCAAAAGGGTTCCTTAGCTAAGACAGATATTTGTACGGTAATGTTCATAAAAACATTACTCACAATAGCCAAAAGGTAGAAGCAGTCAAGTGTCCCTAATGGATAAACAAAATATCTATGCACACAATGGAATATTATTCAGCCATAAAAAGGAATGAAGTTCTGATACATGCCACAACGTGGATGAACCTTGAAGACATCATTCTGAGTGAAAAGAAGGAGGACATATTTCTTTCCTTTTCAGAGTGCAGCTCAGGAGTTGGTACACATCACTTCTGCAGATCTACCATTGGACAGAACCTGATCATAAGGCTGCACTTAACTGTAAGAGAGTCTGGGAAGCCTCTTTAGTATGTTGGCCAGGTACCTGGTAAAAACTCGTAACTATAGAAAAAGAAGAGAATGGATATATTTTGTTACTATGAGATTTGAAGAATAGTTACTTTGAAAAATAAAATAAAAATGGGAAATCAACTTCTATATAATCCTCATATGCAGAGAAAAAATATATAAAAGAAACCCTATTCAAAGACAGTTCCCAACCACACATATCTATCTACACATTTGCATATTAATGAATCTTTCTAAATGCATATTTCCAAATACATTTATCATATATGATCTTTCAGGTCCTATGCTATACAAAAGCTATAGCTTTATAAGTAGCCTTCTCCTTTTAAATTTTATTTTAAAATTTCTGATTTAAAAACTTACTCATGCTTAATGGAAAATTTAGAGAATACATTATAAAGATGATGATAAAGATTACTCATATTATCACCCAGATATAGCTGATAAAATTAACATATTTCTTTCATCTTTTTTCTATGCATGTAGTTAACAAAATTGAAATCATATTATCTTCCTTTTTGTTTCCCTTTGGTATGTTACCACATTACCATGCCATTAAAAAATCACTCGAAGTCTTATTTTTAATAAGTTACCTTCTTCCTAAAATGCCTTTTGGTTTTACTATAAAATCATGATAGCATCTGTAAAAGTATATAAAAATTATATCCAGTGGATGATTCCTGGGTGAAGGGAAAATTTTCCTCTTCTATTTAAATTAAAATACCTTATTTTTAATAGAAAAATCTTCAAAAATTAAGCTACAAAAGACGTTTTAAATTTTGCAAACAATTTAAATCTGTGGTTAGTCTGCTTAAGATACTACATTATATTACTAGTTTGACTTCAGAGATATATTCATGCCAACCTACTTTTGGCTCCACTTCATCTATCTTCCCTTTATTGTGTCATGATGTCAGTTTTGATCTAAACCTTCCTACCTCTAGGCGTCTTTGCCTAAAGAAGCAATCCTAAACCCTTCATAATTATAAGCACATCAAAGACTAACTGGTTTGCTTAGCTATAGAGGGCTACACAAGACTGTATTACTTGTATAACTTAGATTTATAGTTTTCAGTAAAGTTCCTAAGAATGCCATAATTATCAAACCTTTTGTTCCTTTCTTTGTGGTGATATAATGTTGTCAGTCAAAAAATATGACATATTAAATAATACCGATTCTTAATTACCATAAATATAAATTTGCTCTAAATTAGATATTCATTTTCAGGTGAAACCTCTCCTTCATTTAAATAGTATTTAACACATTTTGGAATTCTGAAATAGTAGATCACTATATTCTGAAGCAAGGTGTCAACTTTTCAGAATTCATCTAGTCATAAACTGACAGTTACTAAGCAAAAGAAAACAGCCTATTTTCAAAAAGGAGTCAAATGTCTTAAACCGTCTTCTCTTCTCTGCTTTACTTATTAGTCAGACTAGTCAATTGTGCTGATCTAGGACAGAATGACTGCTATTTAAATTTTCTGCAAAAAAACCCCACAACAATGAAGGCATTTTACTTGAGGATGGGTATATAATATTACTAGTATCTGATGAAATTGTAAAGTTAAAAAATAAATGTGTGCTGTGGCTAATGTAAAATAGAGCAAAAAAAAAAAAAAATCTTAATAATCCCAGAGTGTCAATGGACAAATAGTTTCATGTAGTGATATGGTACAAACTTGAAGAATTTACTGAGGTGGGAGTCAAGAAAGCTGGCTAGACTGGTCAAGACTAACTATGACATTTGAAAAGTCACTATATCTATGAAGTAAGGAGATGAAACTAGAATAACTTAAGTCTTTCCCAAAAAACACTAAAACTCTATTAGTGCTATTGGAAAAGCAAACAGAATCAAAACTAAGAAACTATAAAATTCTAGCCAACTCACAACTGTGTGAAAAATTATTTACTGCTATCCATACAATATAATAATATAAACCCATGTTGAAAAGTTTCAAGTGTGAATATGGTCTTACAGGATTTCTTTAGAGGGGAACTTGTTTTATTCAAAAGACACTTTTGAATTAAGTCCTTTTAAGTAGTGACTTACTTTATGTAAAAGATTTACTTTATGCTAAAATTTACTGTAGCAAAAAGTATAACATCAAGGTGCCCAAGCAGAGAAGCTGGCTAATATAGAAACTGAGGAATTTCTCAATAAACACAATGATTTCACACAGATTAGTTGACAAAAATAAAAATTGTAGAGCTGAATTTGGACCGCTGACAGATTTTTTTTTTAAAGGAGGTACCAGGGATTGAACCCAGGACCTCGTACGTGGGAAGCAGGCGCTCAAACCACTGAGCTATCCCCACTCCCCTGACAGATACGTATAAAATTCTCTAATGTGTCAGAATTAGTATCAATTCTGAAGATATCCTTTCTATAACATTTTCCAAGGAAATCTCTATTCACACAAGAAATTTTTATTATAGCCTATAAAGTTCATGAGTTAAAAATCGTGCATCTGCTTTATCAAAATTAACTATCTTGTGCCTTTATTAACATTTTACAGTCTTGTCTTGGTTTACTAGATCTGCTATGACACACCTCACAATGGGTTGGCTTTTGAAAAACAAGAATTTATTTTCTCATGTTTTTGGAGGCTAGAAGTCCAACCTTCAGGTCTTTGCAGGGCTTCCCTTCTCCTGCAGTTTTAGCATTCCAGAGTCTGCATGATCCTTTGTCACATGGTGACGTCTCTCTCCTTGTGTATGCCCCTCATATGTGCTGTCTTCTGGCTTCTCCTGACTGACGGCATTTGAATTTCCTTTGCTTATAAGGGCTCTGTTATATTAATTAAGATCTATCCTAATTCAATTTGGCCTCATCTAAATGGGTCTTTGAAGATCCTAATCACAGAAGAGTTAAAATATCTATACCCTCACTCATCTTGACATATTCAAAGATACTATTTACAAAATGGGTTCATGCCCATAGGATTGGGGATTAAGACTTGAACATATCTTTTGTGGGGTACATGATTCAATGCCCAACAACTTTACAAGATGGCTTCATATAATCATAAATCTGCATTCTCAAGAGAACTCAGGGAAGACTAAGGGTTTTTATAGTTACTTAGTTTCCACAGTCTTAAAGAAAATAAAATATTCTATATTCCTGGATTCAATCACCCTAAAATACTTTTTGCTATAGAAAGAATTTAGTTATAAGCAGATATATTTTAATCCCAATCACATAAATTACATATATACATACACTCCTTTTTGTCAGGAACTCATAAGATATTCCGGTGGTGTTCTGGAACTGGCACCTACAGTCTTGTGAGTATTCCAACTCTGGGTGCAGTGACATCATAGTGGGAGTTTTTACACTACATAAATTGGCAAACTCTACAAATGGGTAGGAGTTTAGTTTTGTTTTGATTTGGGTTGCTGGCTTTAATAATTTACCAGCACATCACTGAGGCAATCCCAAGATATGGGTCCCGCAGACCAAGTCTTTACATATCAAAGACTTATAAACTCTTCCTGTTTCTACAACTACCAAACCTGACGCTGTTAAGCATCCACATATACTCGTCCAGCTTCCAATAGTTTAATTGGAAGGATAAAAGAAGTAGAGTCCATAGCATGCATAATTTATTGCATGGCTTTGAACCTATACAGTAGTAATGTCCAATAGAAATATAATGCAAGTCACATATGTAAATTTAAATTTTCTTAGTACATCTTAGAATATATCTCAAATCAGAGTTGAAGTAGATTCAGGTACCCAAATTGTTCCACATAATCTTAAAAATTTTTACCATTATTGAATTGAGTTTCAGGTTTTAATTTAAATTAGTTAAAATTAAATAAAATTTTAAAATTCAGTTCCCTAGTCACACCAGCCATGTTTCAAGAGTTCAGTAACCACATGTAGTATGGTTAACACATTGGGCAGTGCAGCTATACAGCATTAGTACTTCAGGAGTTTCCCTGAAGCTTAGGCTTTTTTGTGTACCAGCTTGAAGTGAGAAATCAAATGAATTATTTCACTTTTCAGTACCTCAATTTTCTGAGACAATAAACGACCTTTTAAAGAACAATGGATTAATTTTAACTATTTAATAATAGAAATTCTATTTATTGCTATAATCATGAAATGACTCATTATAGCAGCTGCCATTTTTGGCATGTCATGGTTATTTAACAACTAGCTCATTGAGCAGTAGCTGCATTTTGAAGAAGAGCTTAACCTTCATAGGTGTTAACAGCAATATATGCTAAGCATTTATAGAGGGTTTTTCATCTTTAAAGGCCTTTAAAAATAGTAATTAATTTGATAACATAATATGTCATTCCTGTTAGAAGTGAAATACCGAGACCAAAAAGGGCCTTTCTGCTCAATAAAAACCATCAATACACTTCTCATATACTCTATACTACAATGTACATTAGTTCAAATGTTAATCTTATTCCTCACTGATGAACAAGAAAAAATATTCCTATTAAGCACTAATTGCATTACTTTTCTGATCCTGACTACCAGAATAAACTAATCTCAACAGAGAAAAATGTTTCTTTAATGTTCATCATTTGTGTTTTGCCTGGAAAGCTAAAAGAAGTCAAGGACAGCCTTCTTGATGATATAAAGAAGATTTTAAAATGCCATTTTACAGTACTTAACTCCTAAATTGCCATCAGAATCATAACACCATCTATTTTATTGGGCTTTACAGCTTTCAAAGTGCTTACCTGCCTCATTTTATTTTATTATTTTAACAACCCTATAAGGTAGATAGAACAGATGCTGTTATGCCCATTTTTTTTTTTTATGAAATTCAGAAAGGCTGAGTGATTTGCTTAAAGTTGCATAGTGGGCCAGTTTAAGAGTTGGAGCCAGAATCCAGGTCTGATCATTTTAACCACTTATGAAATGCTTGCTATATGTTAGGGAATATGTTGAACATTTGTTGATGCCTTATCTTATTTAATGGTCACATAACCTCACAACAGGTCTACTTTACAGATGTAGAAAGATTGTGTTACACATAGGTCCTTTTCACCTCAAAGCATATCTTTTTAACTTCTATGCTACGTTGAATCTAAAAATGGAATATTGTCAGGGTAAGAGAATAAAGGAACCAATCTTCAGTGAAAATAACTAGCATTTATTAGGCTCTGGAATTACTGTCATATTTCATATTTATAACCACCCTAAGAGTTACGTATTAGTTTTTTCATTTTTTAGACAAGGAAACAAAGTGTCAGAGGCAGAATTTAAAACCTTTCCTGTTTGATTCCAAATCCCACCTCTTAACCACTTTGCCATTCTGTTCTTTTATTGCAAGTCCATGACCATTTCTATATTCCTTGCTGCCATAAAATTATGCTTGTTACTGATTTATTAGAGGTTTTGTTTTTGTTTTGGCGTAAGCCTCCAATAAAAAAGATAGAAAGCAAAGTTTTCTTTGCCTTTCTTTTTGTTTACCATGTTACACTAACTGCACTTAGATAGCAAAGTGCAGAAAGGTAACTTTGAGCATTGTATCATTCTATCTCTATAACACCTTTGCATGGTAACCTAATAGGTTATAACCCTAATGTGGAGCTGAACTTTTTTTTTTTTTTTTTTAACCTCAGATTGTGACCTTAAGCTAAGCAGTTCCTTCACTTATGAAATGGGAAACTTCTGCAGTGCCGCAGAGCTAAAGGAAATTGAATTGTTCATTCATTGGGTGGTTTGATTTAAAGTTATGTTTATAATACCAAAAGTGAAATAGAGGAAAAGCAGTGTTTAGTAAATTTAATTAATGTAGCTGGATAATTTACATTAAGGGAGACAGTGGATTTTGTGTGTGTGTGTGTGTGTGTGTGTGTGAACAGTTATTACTTTTCCTCAGTCAGAAAAAAGTTTTTCCTATATTACCTGAATATCCATCTGAACTCGTTAGTTCAAGTTGCCTTAGTAATCAGAAATGAAAGTGTTTGGAGCTATTTTAAGTCTTTGTAATACTTTTTCATATAGATAGTATATTTCCCAAAGTACCATAAATACTTCCTATGTAAATTTTCCATTAAATTTCAAATATTTTCTCTTTATTTTCCAGCTAAGTTCCATTTGTACTAAATAGTTACCATGTTCTCTGTAAGACTGCCTCTGAGAAAGAAGACAGACAAGTTTGTACACATGCATTTATATGCAAGAACAAAAGAAAAGACAATATGTGAAAGTTTTTAGTAAAACTCTTTGCCTTACTTATACTGAGATATATTCATAAATATATGTAGTGGTAATATACAGAGATGACTTCATTGTTTTGTAAAACTGTATAACTTTTCTAAGTTAATAATATAGAGCTTTAGAACACATTCATTTAAGCAGAAAAAATAGTTGGCAAATATTTTCATTTCAGGTGGTATGCATGCTAAGTGTATAACCTTTCTTCTGTTTATTCATTGTAAGGTAACTTGATGTGACAGGGTGTGAAATATCAGAAAATGACTCAGGTCAGGAATTTCAAGAAATCTTGGGAACAATACCTCTAAAAGGGATTCTAATAAATAGTATTTTAAAGTTTTGTAGAGTATATAGTCTTTTTCTCCTGTTATCTAACAAAGAATTCAATTAGACTTAAAACTTTAGAAGGGCCCTTTATATGTTTAAAAAAAAAAAAAATGGAAATAGCTGTAGTGGTCTAAGGCAATTGGGCTAGGGCTGAAATTTCTGAAGTCCTCTAGGGTTTGAGATGCTTAACGGCCAGATATATCTATTATTTGTTTGCATATCTATTTGTGTACCAAACAATTCGAGTGATAAAAATATATGCTTCCAATCACCTACTTTACCTTTATTATTTAGTTATCACCAATTCTTGTCCCAAAGCATGGGGTGGCAGCAAAGAATATGTGTAGATGAAGTGATCACAAGATTTGCTTCTAAAGAGCCAAAGTTGGCTCCTAGCTTATGAAAATAAATGTGAACTTCTTAAATGTTTGGAGGAGTGTACAGATTATAAGTGTTCATCTCAAAGAATTTTCATCAAGTGTACACAACCATATAAACAGCATCTAAATCATGAAACTGAACTTTACCAGTACCCCAAAAGGCTCATTTTCCTTCCTCCTCCTCATGCTCCCAAAGGATAAATACTTCTGACTTCTAATAATATAAATTAATATTGTCTTACCTCAGAATAGAATCATGCAGACACATTCGTTTGACTTCTTTCATTTCATCAAATGCTTATGACATGTATATCGATTGTATACCATAATTTATTTGTTTTACTATTGACATTTGGGTTATTTCTATTCCATTTTGGTCTATTATAAATATTCTTCTACATGTCCTTTGTGACTATATGTACCCATTTTTGTTGGGTATAATTTCTAGGACAGGAATTGCTGCTGGGTAAAAAGATAGAAATTTTTAAAAGGAACCAAGCACAACTACTGGATTTTTGAAGACCACAATAAAGAAATGAAAAGTTTCCAGGAGGGTTTCAAGAGCATAATGGAGCTGGCAGAAGAAAAGACACTTGAAATTAGTCAAGCGGAGGAGCAGAAAGAAAAAAGGATATTAAAAGCTAAAATAGCCTAATATACCTCTGGGAAACCATTATTCAAACCAGTATATGCATTATGAAAGTCCCAGAAGGAGAAGAGAGAGAGAAAAGGGCAGAAGGAATATCCAAAGAAATAATGACAGAGAACTCCCCAAACTTAGCAAAAGACATGAATGAATATGCAAATCCAAGAAGCCTAGAGAATACGAAGCAGGATAAACATGAAAAAAAATACAGCCTGCCATATATTGATCACACTATCGAATGCAAAGGACAGAGAGAGTTCTGAAAGCTGCAAGATAAAAGCAACGTGTTACATACAAGGAGTTCTAATTAGATCAAGTGCCAATTTCTCATCAAAAACCATGGAGGTAAAACGGCAGTAGGTTGAAATACTTAACGTGCTGAAAGAAAACAACTGCCTGCCAAGTATTTTATATCAGAAAGACTTTCTTTCAAAAATGAGGGAGAGCTTAAGATGTTCCCAGATATATAAAAGCTGACGGTGTTCATCACCACTTGACCCGCCCTATAAGCAATGCCAAAAGGAGTTCTTTAGACTGAAAGGAAAGGACAGTAGACAGTGGATCAAAGCAGCATAAAGAAATAAAGACATGCAGGAAAGGAAACCACTTGTGTAATTATAAATGCCAGTAAAGTCATTGTAGTTTATTGTTTGATGTGTAACTCTACTTCTTACTTCAAACAGGTGCTAAAATGCAGATGCATAAAAAACTAAAGATAAATCGATGGCGTAGACATACAGTGTACAAAAATGTAAAGTGGTAACAAGTACACAAAAAGTGTGGGGAACAGAAAAATTAGTGTAAGCTGTTGAAGTTAAATTGTTATCAAACCAAATATGACTGTTGTATATTTAGTGTAAGTTTTAGCTCCATTGTAATGACAAAGAAAATAGATGAAAAATATATGCAGATAGAAGAGAAAGAAAGAAAATATGGTATAACACCAAAAAAGAAATAAACTTAAAAGTAGGCTTTAATGGAAGAATTGAGGTATAAAAGAGGTATGAGATATACAAAGGCTAAATAGCAAAATGGCAAAAGATAGTCCTGCATTATCCATAGTGACTTTATATGTAACAAGGCAGAATCTGGCAGAATGGATTTTTTAAAAAAGCAAAACTCAACTATATGCTGCCTGCAAGAGACTCACCTTAAATTTAAAGATACAAGTAGGTTGAAAGTGAAAGGATGGAAAAAAATATATACCATGCAAGTAGTAACCGGAGAGCAGGGGTAGCTATATTAACATCAGATAGAATAGACTTTAAGTCAAAAACAGTTACGAGGGTCAAAGACAGTTATTATATACTGATAAAGAGGACAATTCAATATGAAGATATAACAATTATATATGCACCCAATAGCAGAGCCCCAAAATATATGAAGCAAATACTAACAGATTTGAAGGGGAAAATTGATGGTTCTACATTAATAGGAGGAGACTTTAGTACACCACTTTAAAAACATGGGTAGAACTTTTAGTCAAAAGATCAATAAGGAAATACAAGACTTGAACGATACACTGTGACTAAACCAACTAGACCTACAGACATAAAGAACACTTCACCCAATGAAAACAACACACATTCTTCTCGAGTGTACATGGGTCGTTCTTCAGGCTAGACCATAAGCTAGGTTACAAAACAAATCTCAATAAATTAAATATTGGCATCATACATATGTATATTCTCCAATCACAATGGAATGAAACTAGAACTCAGTAACAGAGGAAGAAATGGAAAATTTACAAATACGTGGAAATTAAACAACATAGTCTTAAATAACCAGTTGGTGTAAGTGGAAATCAAGAAGCAAAATCAGGAAATACCTAGAGGCAAATGAAAATGAAAATAGAGCAAAACTAATAGAGTGCAGCAAAAGCACTGCTGAGAGGGAAATTTATATCTAAATGCTTACATTTAAAAAGAAGAAAGACTTCAAAACAGAGATCTAACTTTAAAACTGGAAGAACTAGAAAAAAAGAGCAAACTAAACCCAAAGTGAGCAGAAGGAAGGAAATAAAGATTAAAGATAAATTATATAGAAAACAAAAAACAATGGAAAAAATCAATAAAACCAAAAGTTGGTTCTTTGAAAATATTGATAAAATTCACAAACCATTAGCTAGACTGATAAAAAAAAAAAAGGATTAAAATAAAATAAAAAATGAAAAGGGGGACATTACTACTGACCCCCAACTATAACGGGATACTATGAACAACTGTACACCAACAAATGAACCTAGAGGAAATGGACACATTTTTAGATTCACAGAAATTACTTACATTGACTCAGAAACACAAGACCTCACTAACCAATTACTAATAAAGAGATTCAGAAATCACCCAGGATCAGATGGCTTCACAGGGTAATTCTACCAAACATTCCAAGACTTAACTCCAATTCTGTTCAAACTCTCCCCAAAAATTGAAGAGCAGGAAATACTCCCTAACTCATTCTATGAGGCCAATATCACCCTCCTACCAAAACCAGATGAAGACACCACAAGGAAAGAAAACTACAGACCAATATCTCTTTTGAATATAGATATTAAAATCTTCAGCAAAATGAATACAACAGCATATTAAAGAATTATACACCATGATCAGATGGGATTTATCCCTGGTACACAAGGTAAGTTTAACATAAGAAAATCAATTTAATATACCACATTAACAAAATGAAGGGAAAAAAAACATATAGTCATCTCAATGATGCAGAAAAGGCAAAATCCAGTACCTCTTCTTAATGAAAACATTTTGAACATTAGAAATAGAAAGAAACTTCCTCAACATGATAGAAAGCATATATGAAAAGCCCACAGCGAACATCCTGCATAATGAGAAAGACAAAGCTTTCCCTCTAAGATCAGAAACAAGACAAGGATGCCCACTGTCACCACTGATATTCAGCATTGAACTGGGAAGTTCTAGCCCAAGGATTAGGCAAGAAAAAGAAAAGTATCCAAATTTGAAAGGAATAAGTAAAACTTTCCCTTTTTGCAGATGACATGATCCTATATACAGAAAACCCTGAAATATCCACCACAGACCTCCTAGAGCTAAAAATGAATTCAGCAAAGTGGTGTGGTACAAGATTAACACCCAAAAATCAGTAGTGTTTGTATACACAAGCAAAGAACACTAGGAAGAAATCAAGAAAAACGTTCATTCACAATAGCAACTAAAAGAATCAAATATCTAACAATAATCTAACCAAGGATGTAAAGGACTGACTTGTTCACAGAAAACTATAAATAACAGCTGAGGGAAATCAAAGAAGACCCAAATAAATGAAAGGACATGGATTAGAAAGCTAAATATCATTAAGATATCTATCCTAGCCAAAGCAATTTATAGATGTAATGCAACCATAATAGAAATTCTAACAGCCTTCTTTGCAGAAATGGAAAAGCCAATCATCAAATTTATATGGAAGGATAAAGGGCCCTGAATAGCTAAAGCCATCTGGAAAAAGAAGAATTAAGTTTGATGACTCACAATTCCCAATCTTAAAATTTAATACAAAACCATAGAAATCAAAACATCATGGTACTGGCACAAGGACAGACATATAGACCAATGGAATAGAATTGAGAGCTCAAAGATCAACCCTCACATTTATGGCCAAATGATTTTTGAAAAGGGGGCAAAGAACTCAATTCGGAAAGAAAAACCTCTTCAACAAATGGTGCTGGGAAAACTGGATATCCATTTGCAAAAAAAAAAAAAAAAAGAAGAAGAAGACCTCTCCCCACACCATATACAAAAATCAACTCAAGTTGGATTAAAGACCTAAGTATATGAGATAGAACTATCAAACTTCTAGAGGAAAACAGGGAAGCATCTTCAGGACCTTACATTAGGCAATGTTTTCTTAGACTTTACACCCAAAGCACAAGCAACATAAGGAAAAATAGATAAATGGGTCCTCATCAAAATTAAAAAAAAATTTCTTCTTCAAAGAACTTTATCATGAAAGTAAAAGGACCAGCCTACACAATGGGAGAAAATATTTGGAAACCACATATCCAATTAAGGATTAATACCCAGACTATATAAAGAAATCCTTCAA
>JAQZBX010055964.1:0-18290 GCA_029593785.1 Cabassous unicinctus
AAAGTAAGTCTATATTAGACCAGATATAGATAGTTAATATTTTCTTATCCATTCTGCTAGTCTTTGTCTTTTGATTGGAGAGTTTAATCCATTAACATTCAATGTTGTTACTATAAAGACAATTCTTTTTTCACCCATTTTGATCTTTGGGTTTTATCTGTCATACTTTATTTTCACCACTCTTTAAAATTTTCATTACTTTTACTGATATGATCTTTGCTTCTAGACTCTCTTCCAATCCTCTCTTTCCTGTCTTTTCTTTTCAGGCTATAGCACTCCCTTTAATTTTTTTTACAAATGCTGTCTCTTGGTTACAAACTCTCATTTTCTGTTTATCTGTGAATATTCTCATCTCTTCCTCATCCTTTAAAGAAATTCTTGTCAGGTATAATATTAGTGTCGGGCAGTTTTTATATTTCAGTGTCTTAAATATATCATATCACTGCCTTCTTTCTTCCATGGTTTCTGATGAGAAATCAGCACTTAATCATTTTTTTTTTTACTGAAAGAAAACATTTATTGAATCAAAATCAATACTTTCTTTTTAATATCTACAAGCCAACACTGAACTCACTTTATTCAAGAATGAACACAATGTACAAAAAAAGTATGCTTATATTATAAAAATATGTTAATTTTATCTTCTAGGTGCTGAGCAGACAGCATTTTAAACAAAATCAAGGCAAACTTGCTCTCTATAATGACACTTCTATAATTTAATAACAAAAGTGAAAGCTAATATACTCACAAAGTATTTTTAAAAGCTCACCGATAATGCTGCATTGGAAATGCTGAACTCGAATCAGTATACTTCACATTTCCTCTTTATGCTCATTGGTACAACCTCACCCCTGCATCATGGAAAAGTACCTCCTGTATAGAATGCTGATCACTGCTCTTAACAGAATCCATGTGATTAGTTAAATCTTCAGTTTCTCTGGCCTAACAGTTGTTAACATGTATTTCAACAAAGTATTAATAGCCTAATGAATTCTGAGTAGGAAAAGCCTTTTTATATAATTAGTTTTCATTTAAAAACAAGAGACATTGCTCTGGGGTAAAAATTACCTCCAAAGATTTTCAATCCAACTTATGAATGGGGTAAACCTGCCCAACCTTCACACTCAAATATCCTTAAGCCTCCCTAAAAATATATGTCCCAGGTTAATAGCCATTCTCTCTCTCTTTTGTAATTTTCTTCTTTCTTGCATTGACTTGCACCTTCCCAGGAGCCCATGGCAGGTACTCTTGTATCCAGTGTGGATGCTGTGCCTGTGAAGTTGGTGCAGCTGCAGAGCAGTTACGGCTTGAAGAGTCCAGCCTTTGGCTTACCATGGAGATAACACCCATTGCTCATGGGAATATTTGGTCCCTGGAGAAGCAAGAAGATAGCAGAATGGAAAGAATAAAATAAAATAAACCATGAATTGGGAAAAAGGGAGCATGGCCCCTTTCTTGCTGTTCCAGGAGTTATATGACAAGGTCAAAAAAACTGCACTAATTTTAAAAGTCATAAGTAGACTAAATAGCATCAGCAATGACAATGCCAGTAAAGAGCTTACCTGGCACCGTCACTTGCAGGAATGGATTCTGGATGGGCAGAATGACAAGAGTACTCGGGCAAACCGCAGAGTACAATGTCCACATAGTGAATTAGAGACAGCAAATGAATCAAACTTTAGAAGTTATTGAACAAACTGCAAAATACCTATTTTGATTATTAAGTTGTGTCTCCTAAGATTCAAATGTTTTTTCTAGACAGATTCTCTCTGCTTGGTTCTGATACTTACAAAGCCTGGAAAGTGGAGAAATACCAGGATAGAGTCATCTGGAGCCCACTGTGCTGGGAAAGTCAACATCAAAAAACTGAGGAGAAATGCTTTCAACTTTTTTCTACATAAAACCTTACATTTTTTCAGTTATCTGTTTCACAAGATCCTGGGACTAAGGTGAGGGGAAAGGGATTAAAAAAAAGGAGAAGAAAAAACAACTGCTGTTTCTTTATTTGATTACCTGATTCCATATAGCTCTCTAAATAAGTTCTCAGCTAAGCCGACTTTGCTGCATGAAATGTTAATCCTATCAAAGTAGGTAGATATGGCTGAATTGGACATAAGACAAACATTTTAATGAGAACATGAATCACTGGTTCTGTAGACCTCAAAAGACATTGGTTGGCCTTTCTGTATCCTACATAATTTGGGGCCATGGAAGTAGCCAAAAGCAACATACTGACCTGGCTGAATCATTGCCAGTGAAAAAAATCTGGATATCACATTTTATGGTATTAGTAAGAAGCCTTTGCTCAGGTTCCAAAATATGTTCATTCTTTCACAAATTGTGAACATTGTATTTTAACATTAAACCAGTTCAAATATTTCTATAAATGTTTCTCCTTCCCTAGCACTTAATCCTATTGGCTGTCCCTTCCAGGTGATACAATGCTCTTCTCTTGCTGTTTAGAAAATTTTCTCTTTGTCTTTGACATTTGACATTTTGTTTACTACATGTTTTGAAGTAGGTCTATTTGGATTTATTCAGATGGGAGTACATTTTTCTTTTTGGATATGGATGTCTATGTCCTTCAATAGGGTTGAGAAATTTTCTTCTATTATTCTTTCAAATATTCCTTCTGCCCCTTTTTACTTCTATTCTCCTTATGGGACACCCATGACAAGAATATTTCCATGTCTCTTGCAGTCATTTATTTCCCTGGGACCCTGTTCAATTTTTTCAATTTTTTTCTTTATCTGTTCTTTTGTATATTTGCTATCAGAAGCCATGTATTCAAGCTCACTGATCCTTTCTTCTGCCTATTCAAGTCTGCTTTTGCATGCCTCCATTGTATTTTTATTTTCTCTTATTTTGCCTTTCTTTCCCATAAAAGCTGCTATTTTTCTGTGAATGTTTTCAAATTCTTATTTGTGCTCACCCAGTTATTCCTAATATCCTCAATTTCTTTGGTTATCTCACTAAATTTATTAAGGAGATGTTTTCTACATCTGTAATTAGTTATCTCACCTCCTTTATGTCATCTGGAGGCTTGTCTTGGGCCAGATCATTCTGTTTCTTCATATGAATTGCAATTTTTTGTTGGTGTTTAGGCACCTGGATTACTAGATTATTTATTCTGGGTCCAGTTTTTCTCTAGGCTATGGCTTTCTTGCCGATTTTCCTTTGATAGTTGTGTAGCAGTAGCCAATTATGTAGTTAGTACTGTAAGCTGGGAAGGCTGAAGCTGCCCAAAGTCCCAGGAACTGATAAAGCTTCTCCCATCCTACTCTTCTGCCAGTGGTTAGGACAGAGCTGCAGCTGTGTTTTGTAATCCAGACTGTGATGGCCAAGTCCATCTGCAGTTGCACAGAGAGACTTTTGCAGCTTCACACCCCTTCTTCCCCTGCCTGGGCAGGGATGGACCTGCAGGTGTGGAAAGCAAATTAAGTCATGAAAGCCAAAACTGACCACAGTTGACCAGGTAGGTTAGTGTAGCTCTGGCCCCTTCTTCCCCTGCAAAGGGTGGAGATGGGTTATCCAGAGTGCCCAATAATATAATCCATGAATGCCAATAGTACTTGCATTTTCTTTGAAGGGCTGAGGGTATACTGTCCATTCTGCCCTGTAAGGGGTGAGGATGGAGTAATAGGTACCCAACAAGGTAGTCTGTGCCAGCTGAAATCACCTACCTTTGCCCAGGGGGGCTGAGGAAACACAGCTCCCCTCCTATCCTACTTGTGGGACAGGGATGGAGCTACAGCTGTCTGAGTTTCCAATCTGTGTGGGCTGCAATAGCCTGCAGTTGCCCAGAGAAGGTGGGGAAACAACAGCCCCCTCGTATCCTATGGAGGTGGGGATGAAATTGAAGGCATTAAACAAGCCAGTCTGTGTGGGTTGAAAGCAACTGCAGTTGCCCAGAGAGGCTGGTGAAACACCAGCACCCTCTTATCCTATAACAAGTCAGGTTGGAGTTCCAAGCACTCAACAAACCTTGCCATGTGGGCCCAAAGGACCTGCAGTTGCCCAGAGAAGCTGAGGAAACACATCTCCCTTACTATCCTCCTCAGATTAGTGCTTGGAGCTACAGGTGTCTGAGTATACAGACTTTGCAGGTTAAAAGGACTTGTAGTTGCCCAGAGAGCTTGACAAAACACCTGTCCCCTCCTATCCTATGGTGGGATGTGGGGATGGAATCCAAGGCACTCAACAAATCATCCCTTGTGGCCCAAGAGCACCTGCAGTTCCCCAGAGAGGCTGGGGAAACATCAGCTCCCTCTTGTCCTAATGGGATAGAAGTGGAGACATAGGTACCCAACAGTCCAGTTTGTGCCATCCAAAAGTATCTGCAGGTGCTCAGAGAGAGTGAGGAAACACCACCCCACTACTATCTTTTGCAGGGGGAAATAGATTCAAAGATGCTCAACAAACCAGTCTGTACAGGATGAAAGCACTGGCAGTTGCCCAGACAGGCAGAGGAAATACAGATTCACTCCTATCCTATTGGAGTGCAGGGGTGGAGCCCCACACCCCCAACTATCCAGCCTGTGCTGATCAAAATCACCTGCAGTTCCCTAGAGAAGCTGAGAAAATGCCACCTGCTCCTATCCTATCTGAAGGAGGGATGAAATTTAAAATTCTCAAGAAGCCAGTCTGTGCAGGCTGAAAGTACCTGCAGCTGCCCATAAAGGCCAAGGGAACACAGCACCCTTCCTATCCTATTGGTGAGTAGAGATGGAGCCCCATGTGTCAGACTATCCAGTCTGTGCTGGCTGAATGTGTCTGCTGTTGCCCATGTAGACTGGTGCTGTTCCTGCCAGCTTCCTTTTTGTCAGGGGTGGGGCTGGGGTTTAGACTAGGGTTGCAATCTAATCTGGGTTGAAAGAAGCCAGTTCTTACTGTGTGTCCTCACAACCACTGTTATTTTCAATCAGCCCTGCTTCCCCTCAATCCTGTATTGGAAGTAAATTGGTGGCTACCAGCCTCTTTCTAACTTTGACAGGCTGAAACTTTTGCTGTTCTTAGGATCATATCACAGCCAGGAAATTTACTCATCAGTAGCTTAAGTCAGTGACTGTCTGTCTTTCCACTCTTGTTTTTGGGAAAAGGAGCTTCCAATTCTAGCCATGGGTAAGCTCTCAAGGCAGCTTGTGCCAGCAGTGGAGGGTGGGCACCAATCTCCATGGGATGGAGTGCTCTACTCATGAATCATCCCTGCATGCTGGCAGTCCCCTCCTTCCATTCTTTCAAGGATGTTTCAAGATTCTCTGCTGTACCCCTAGACCCCCAAATAGGTGCTTTAGATAACTTTGGTTGATTAGTAACTACCCTGTAGGATGAGCTGACTCTTGGTGCTCCTTACTCTGCCACCATCTTGCCTCTCTAACCTTTACTGATTTTATAACTGCTTGACTTTTCATATATGAAATAAGATTGATGAATTCACCAAGTGAACAGTGGATTTATCTATATGTCCTTTCAGTTGTATTAGTTTTCCTTCACATATTTTGAAGCTCTGTTTTTAGGTGCATATACATTTAAGATTGTTATTTCCTCTTGGAACATTGGTTCCATCATCATAATGAAAAAATTCTTTTTATCTCTGATAATCCTCTGGGTTCTAAACCCTGAATTTTCTCAAATTAATAGAGTAAGTCAAGCTGTCTTTTGATTAATGTGAGCATGGTATCTCTTTCTCTAATCTATCACATTTAAATTGCGTATATGTTTATAAAGTGAGTTTCTTCTGCAAAATAGGTATTTGGGTTTTTGTATTTATCCACCTTGACAATTATTTGTCATAAATTAAATTTATTTTACACTGAAACTGTCCCATAATGTTGAGTGGTGTTTAGACCATTCACATTTAAATTTGCATTAATATCTATCATGACTGTAACTGTTTTCTAATAATTTGATTTGATATTTGTCCCACACCAACTCTTCTGCCTATTTTCATTTTAAATGAATATTTTATATGATTACATTTATTTTCATTTTTTACATTAAATTATATCCTTTAAATTTGGGGGGATTTGTCCTAGAATTTTGAACGAATTTTAGCTAATATTAGCCCAACTCAAAAGAGCAGTATACCACTTTAAATTTATTGAGGGTACTTTACAATCGAGTGTCCAAATTCCTCCCTCTAATTGCTGATGAAAATTGTTACCATTATTACGTCTGTCCACATGCTGTTCAAATTATTAATTTTCACTATTATGAATTTAAACAATTATCTTTTATATCAATTAATAAAAATAAAAGGAATTGTTCCTTCACTTATTCTCTGACACACTTCCTTTGTATATGCTGACCAAATTTTATTTTTAGAAAATAATTTTTTTATTAGAATTTTTGTAGGTTTACAGAAAAATCATGCAGAAAGTATACAGTTCCCATATAACATACACACAAACGCAGTTTTCTCTAGAGTAACATTTTACTTGTTTTATTATTTTTATTTTTATAGTAGCTTCAGATTACATAAATATATGTTACAAAAATATAACGAATTCCCATATATTCTACTCCCTCCCTCCTTCTTTTTTACAACTGATGAAAACATATGGAAGCATTGCTGCTAAACATGGATTACAGTTAACATTATAATTTACACTGTGCCCGCCACAATTTTGTAGGTTATGACAACATATACATTGTTCTGTATCTGTCACTGCAATGACTTGCAGGATAACTCTAAAGTCCCAAAAATGACCCCATATTACACCTATTTTTCTTTGTCCCTATCCTCAGAACCTCTGATGTCCACTGCCTTTATATCAATGATAAGAGTTCTTTCATTGCTAGAATAATACTAAGCCTGTAGTAGAATAATAATAAGTTTATTTAGTCCAGTAGTCATTCCCAAAAATCTTGAGGATTTTGGCATGGTGATGTCCACTCTGCTTCTAATTGAGAGGGAGCTTAGATCCTTTGGGGGAAGATGGATGGAACTATCTTGCTTGCAGTTGCAGACACTCTCTGTTTCTTGGGATGAGTGTTGTCCATCATCATCTCCTTGTTATTTTTCTTTGGTGAGTCTAATGAACTGGAGAGAAGGTGTTGCAACTCTGCTGAAATTCAGGGCACAAATGACACATGGAGAGATCAAAGGTTAATTTTCTGTGACATATATTTATAAAGTATAGTACTGAGTATTGGTTCAAATAAAAAGGACAGAAAAGTCATGTGTAGAAAACCTATAAATGAGTCTAACTCTGTTATACTGGGAGGCATAAATTCCAAGTTAAGGCCCACTGACAGAATGCTGGATTCTTGAGCTTTCTCCTAATTTACTTTGAAATCTCATAGCCATAAAAACTCATTTTCATTCACCATTTCCCCCATTTGGTCAAGGTCTTCTTCCAGATGCATTGATTGTTGGCACATGGTAATAATCCTTTGTTACCAGGGCGTCTCATCTCCAGCAGTCATGTCCCATGCTCTGGGGAAGGTAATGCATTTATATGCTGTTAGGCTTAGATAGAGGCCACATTTGAGCAACAACAAGGCTTTCAGGAGTAATTCTTGAGCAGTATATTATACTAGGCTATTTCAATTTCACAAGAAAAGGTTCATGAATACAATCATCAATATCAAGGGCCTGGCATAATAGTTTGTCTTCCTTCAGTAGGCAATGCTCTTGTACTTGGGGATTCTTGTTGTCCTATGAGAGAATGTAGCAGAACTCCCTAGGATGGGAATTCAATATTCTTTCAGTTATTGTATGGGTCTTCACCTACTGAGACAATGTCCCATGAACTTTTGAACATATTCATATCTCTTAGAGGCATGATTCAGGTGAACCCCTTTCCTTACATCTCCCCATCAATGACCCCTGCACCAATGATCTTGCCCTGCCACTTTTGTCACCCTTCTGTCATCCAAAACCTCTCCAAAAATGAAGCCAACAAACTGAGTATTTAAAATAAGTAAGAAAATGAAAAATTTTAGTAATTAGAAATAAAATACAAAAAAATTTAAAAATTTAAATAATAAAAAATATAAAAATTAGCCATTGTGTCTTTCATCACCATAGGTTCTGTTGTCTTGTATATACAGTGATATTTTCTTCCATATATTCCCCCAATATCTTAATTGTTTCATTTTATCTTCAAAGAAGCTTTAGGATACAAAAAATTCACATACAGAATATCGGGGATTCACATATACCCAACACCTTCCCCCTTTTCTCTTTTTCCCTATTATAACATTTTACATGTTGAACCATTCTAATGCCCTAAAAATGCCCTACATTTCGTCTATGCTATTCTTCCCTCCCCCTTCCCTCGGAACCTATGGTAACCACTAAGTTTCAATTTTTGAAGAATAAGATTCATAGTTATTTGCAATAATATTGAGGGCTTGACATATTGGTCTGTTTATTTTATTAGGCACTGCTAAATATTCTCAAAGGATTCTTGTCCCTTTAATTGAGAACATAGCAGTACTCCCCAGGATGGGAGTCTAACATTTTCTTGTTTATTGTTTGAGTCTCCACCCCCTGATATAATACACTATGACAAGATGAACATTTACATATTCCGTAGAACCCTGACCCAGTTGCACTGTGTCCCACATACCCAACAACACCTGATACCCTTCACCAGTGACCCTACTCTGACATATTTTCCAAAAGAACATTCCCAACATTGTAGTTTTAACCACAGTCCTGCAAATCCCCAGAGTTCATCTGCTACTTCCCCTGACTCTTCCCCCATTTCCATGGATAGTCCAACCCAACACCCCAACCTACTCCTCCTCTCAGACCAGCACCACCAAATCCAATCCAATTTTCTAACCTATATCATTTTCCTTCTCCCTAAGAATCTGATTTGTCTATATAGTGATGAGTAGTTCTATTTGTAATGAACTCTATCAGGATTTGTTTGTTTGTGAAAGTCTTAAACACCCCTACACTTTAAAAGATCATGTCATTGGATAGAGAATTATGGGGTTCCTGTTGTGCTTTTTTAACTTTAAATATTTCAATTCACTCTATCATTTTATTTACAGTTATTTCAAAAAGTTTAATATAATTCCAAGACAAAGTGTGATTACATTTCTACACATATACAATATGCATATGTGAGTTTATAAATTTTAATTAATAACTCATTTCACCTCAGAGATAAACAAAACTGTGAGTAACAAGCTATAAGATAGTTCACCACAATGGAGCCCCCCTTTCTCACCCTGCAATAAATTACATTTCAATTAAAATAACTTTATATTCTTCTATAATTTTTTTCTGTTAAAATCATTTCATAAATGTACAGTGCTATTAGTTTCCAAGACTAATATAAATTCACTCCATTTTTCTACAATGAAAATGATTATTAATTTAGAAGACATTTTATTTATAAATGTCTACTTTTTAAAAGAAAAACCATTGTGTTGTAGACCTATATGTAACTTATTCTTTAGTCTCATATTATAAATATGTTATGAGAATGAATATTTTACTTGGCTTCAGAATGTTTTACAAGGCAACTAATTCTTAGCTGATCAAGTTCTTGCTACTAAAATGCTTGTTTGTTACAATAGTCAGGGTTCTCTAGAGATATGTAAACAATAGGATATATTGTATATGAAAATATTAAGATATTTATTATAAACATTTGCTCACACAAACTTGGGGATTGTTAAGTCTGAATTCCATAAGGTAGGCAGCAAGTTGAAAGCTCAGTGAAGGTGACATTGAAATCTCAATGAGATATCTTTGTTGGCTGCAGATGTAATAAGCCATGGATGCAACAAACTGACTAATGTTTTAAACATCTCTATGAAATGCTTACAATAACAAGGAGTCCAGTGCCTGCCTGACCAAACAATGGGCACCATATACTAGACAAGCTCATGCATATAATTAACCACCCCTTTTCATTTTGGAACCCACAAACATTCCCTTAAACCCTACTTATCTCTATATAAAGACAATAACAGTAATGCTTTTGTCCAGCAAAATTCAATAGTCTTTTTTACAACTGGAAACAAGGTAACTCTTTACTTAAACGGTGATGTAAGCCCTTGGGTTATATTCAATCCCATCTTTGATATCATTCAAACTTAATACCATGAAAAAGTTATTACAACTTTTATGATATGGTAAAGGGATAAGAGACGGAAAAAAAGATATTTTCTTGATGAATACATGCAAACATATTCATTAAAAAAACAGGAATAAACCCTCATTACCATTACCTACCTATGTCAGGTGGTTGTAGGCTTTGCACCTCTTTTTATGTTATAGAAAGGGTTAGATGAAACTTCACCTTAGAAATGATATTTTCACATACCCCACACTATTGCATGCCTAGAAATGTTACTAAGGTAGAATATTTGTTTAATTTATCTTCAATGCTCTGACATAGCTTAAGAAAAAATATAGAGTTTTAGCTACTTCTTGGTCTCTAGATCCAGTGAGCATAATATACCAATATAATGGAACATTGTGATGCCTTGTGGAAGAGAAAGACTATCAAGTCCTTGCAGACTATATTATATCATGGGGATAGAAATTGATATACCCCTGAGGTATGACAAGTTACTTGTCTTGACAATGGGGTGGGAAGGAAATGAAACTGCTTCTGGTGGTGTTTATTAATAGGTATTGAGTAACAAAGGATTTGTCAGATCAGTAACTTCATTCTAGGCACTTGGGAATAACTTGATTTTTTTTCAAGCAATCATGTCACATCTGGAACAGCAACTTTGATTAGCATCATTATCTCATGAAGGTTAAGCTAATCCTATGTCATCTTCCAATATCCCTCTGTTTTCTGCAGAGGCGAAATAGGGGATTTGAATGGAGATGTGGTGGAAATCATTATCCCTACATCATTCAAGTTCTTGATTGTGGCACTTGATTTTGGATCTGAAATCCCTCCAGAAATGTGGCATTTATTTTGGTTTATTATTTTGTTAGCAAGAAGACTTTCTTACCATATTAGCCCTACTCTACACATCAGGGAAACAATCGGAGGTTCTTTCACTTGCTGAGTATGTATATTCAAATTACGCATTCTGGAACTGAGGTAAATATCCATTGACCACCTGAATTTCAAAAGCTCTTATCCTGACAGTGTGACTACAATGACATTTTGGGTCTTCAAGAATTAATATCATTTGAGAGCCAGCAATCCTGAAAATGCCTGAACATTTTCAGTATTGCTGAAATCCTGAGAATGTGACAAGTGCAGAGAGAAACAGAGGCACAAAGAGTCAGGCAGAGGAGCTGAGAGAATGCCATAGAAAGCCACAAGCTGAAGCACTGAAACCTAGAAGAGAAAGGAGAACAACATGTCCTGTCATCTGCCTTATCATGTGTCTTGACTTTTGTCAACAGATTCCAGGGTGGGATTTCCATTAGCAGTCACTCTCCACTCCCTTTTCATTCTTGTCCTTGGCAGTCACTAATCTACATTTTGTCTCTATGGATTTGCCTATAATGGACATTGAGTATAAGTGGAGTAATGATATAAGTCATCTTTTATCACAGAGAAAAATATCTGGCTTTTATAACTGATTATAATGTTTTCAAGGTTCACCCTTATTGTAACCTTTATGGATGGAGAAACTGCACAGTAATGACAGAGATAGTTAGAGAAATTTGGGGCTGATGACAGGATTTTGCCTTTCATTTGGAATGTTCTGTATTTTTTGCTTTAAAAATATGCATGATTTATTTAACAAGATTGTATGAGTATGGGACCAAATGTTATTTTATTATTTTCTCCTTTGTGCATATATATCTATATATATGCAAACACAAAATTACATTTAATTTATTACTTACAAAATACTAAAAAAAAATATGCAAATACACATTATATTTCTGAATACCAAGTAAACATGCATAGCTAAAGCAATAAAAACTGTTATCCAAAAACAGAAAAACCATGAAAAATTGGTTCATTCTAAGGAACAAACTGATTTTTTTATAGGAAATTAAAGTTTTCATTAATTAAATTAAGAATTTAAATATATATTTACCTTTAATAAAAGTTTACATGAAGTTAAAAGGTGAGAATGACACATATTTCCAATAAAAACAGATATAAGAAGAGTGTAGTTGTTATTCAATATTATTCTTTGTTTGTTGTATAATTATTAATAAATATGTGAAGACTATTATATGAATTTTGGGGGGAGTGATAAGAACTATGCAGTATATTGCACCAAATATAATTGGCATTGAAAAGTTAAAAGCTACTTATTTTCTAAACTCTGAGTTTCCAACTCATTGCATTGCTTTGCATTTTAGTTGCTTTTTTAGCTTGAAAATCAATAATATGGCTCAGGAAATCTAACTGTTGTGTTCATTGAACATACAGTTAATAAATTCACACGCTGAAATACTGGCAAAAATCCTTGCTCTACTTGACATAGCTTCATAAATCAATAATGCATAGCCTATCATCACTTAAGAATATGTAAATTATGTGGTTTTTACTGAATTCCAACAGCCTTCATGTCCAAAGTATGATACTGCACTACAATTTCATGTAGGAAGGAGCCATTCTTCCTTGAAGACAAGAGGAAAGGAACAGAAAAATAAGTGAGAAGACAACAGATTAATGGGGACATATGAGGAACATTTACTATTCTCAGCTATGTAGATGATAGGAAAACCCACGGAGAATGGCAACAATAGGTAAGGTGGTAAAGGCTAAAGGCAGCTGGAGGAAAAGAAAACCTGGCCAAGCACTCAGTATTCAGAGGGCTTGTTAACCCAGGTAACTAAATAGGAGATTTGGTTAAAAACTCATGATTCACTGTTCCAGCCCCCTAAAGCCATCAGCAGTTACAATGGAGAATCCACTGAGAAGGTAAAAAATTCTAATACATATGAAATGCATGTGAATATTTTGCTGCACCATTCAAATAGTTCCATTCAATTCCAAAGTGATTGCTAAAATAGGGTCAGTTTTTATCAAGCAAAATATAAGACAAGAAAATATAAAGACTATTTAGCAGATTTTGGTTGTCTATACCCATTATAAATTGCCTAAATGTATTTATCTAAGATATCCAGGTCCTTTCATGATGTTTGAGTCTGAGTATCAGTGAATACTAATTATATCAGATATTAAAAGATAATTTTAAAAGGATAAAATCATTACTCACACAAATATAAAGAAACATCTAAAAAATTTTGTTCAACTTTTAATTAATGAGGGATTTCTCAGAGGAGAAATCAAATTATAACACATAAAAGAGCACATAAAGAAGGACATAATGGATTTTTAAATACATGTAAAATGCATCGGTCTACTGAATAATTGGTTGTATTACACCAGAACATAACTAATTTGCATTTATTTGAAAAATAATTGTTTGCATTAACAGTTTTCTGCAACTTAAAGAAATGTAAAATAGCTCAAAAACATTAAAAGGCAAAGATAACCCTGTGCAATAGACAGGACTCAGTAATTTTTTTTTGCCAATTTCCAAGATTTTAACAATATTTCCAAAAGGAAGAGAGGTGTGATGAATTGAGGAAATGTCTGTTATTTCCTTTACATATGAGAAATTTGTTAGGCATTTTTATCTACATTATTTAATTGAATTCATTATTCAATTAATTCAGAATAAAGAATGAATGAGAAAATTCACATGTTAATTTATATCAAATAATTAAACAAGGGTAAAATGTTAGTAAATGGTAGAGCTAATATTTGTACTCACACTGACTGCTCTAAAACCAATGCCTTTTCTCACTATGTATTACAATGTAAACAAATGCAATATTCTGTTAAGGTAGGATATATACTATAGGGTTTAATCTAAATAGAATTTCAAGTGGAAGACTTGGGATTGATAGCTCAGTACAGTCACAAATCTAATTTTGAAATTTGGGTTAAATTAATTCAGTGACAACTTTCTGAGACTGATCTCATGTAGTTTCAAATTTTGTCATAATGGGTGAGTGATTAAAAGTGATTTTACACCATTAAAAGAAAACATTGAATCACTTTAGTCCATTCTAAAGTTGTTCCCTTTGTTTTTTAGGGAAATTGATTAAGTATACAGAGAAATGGACAACTTCACCTCAGGGACTGCATTCTTCTTCATGGAATTTTCTGAAGTTCAGGAGATGAAGGTTTTACATGTACTATTTTTGATAATTTACCTAGCAGCCCTACTAGGGAATATTCTTATCATCATTTTCATAAGTAAATAACATTGGCTACACACCCCCAATGTAATACATCCTGAAGAACTTCAACTTCCATCACTGTCCGCAAATACATTGCCAACTCTGTGACTCATCAGAGCACCATCTCTTCCTGGCTTGTATTTCATAGGCATTTTTCTTCTTCTTCTCAGACTCTGTAGATGTAGCTCTCACTGTGGTTTGATATGGCTGCTATGCTGCCATCTGCCACCTGTTTCAATATGAAATCATCATGAACCATGTGGCTTGTTTGCAGATGGCTGCTTCTTCTTGAGTCATTGGAAGTCTCAATGCAATACTTCACTCCACCTTCTGAATACCCTTTTGGTAAGTCACTATTTGTTTGTCAGCTCTTCTGTGATGTCCTCCAAATCTTTTCCCTTGCCTGTTCTTATAACGTTGGAGAATTAGTAGTCATTGGGCTCAATTTTGTGGCACATATTGTCTAATTTGTGTTTATTAATATTTATCATAGTAACATCTTTTCCTCCATGCTGAGGATTCCAACAAGAGAAAGTAGGTCCAAAGCTTTTTCCACTTGCCTGCCTTACCTCCTTGTTGTGACTCTGTTTAGGTCTTCTGCATTTTTTGCCTATTTACACCCTCTTCCCAAATCTCCATCAGGCTTGGACTTGCTAGTACCTGTGCCATGAAAGAAAAGAGAAGAGGGAGGAGGTGGAGTGTGTAGAGAAGAAACAAGTTTGAAGCAATTCTAATAGTCTTCAACAGAAAGTGGGAAATAGAGTTTTGATCAATTACTGCCATGAAGAGAAAGAACTATAGTGGTATTCTATCAAATATCTAATGTATTAGATATGTTTGAGGAGGACAAAACAATAGACAAGAAATTTTGCTTTACTAACAGTGAGAATTGCAAATATTCAAGCCACTATGATTTTAAGATCATTTCTTTATTCCCGATATATTGTTATGTTTTCCTTCCCATGACTATTTGGTCATGAGACTTCCTAGCCTTGGACTACTCCAGTGACGTTCAACTTCTCCTATTAGATACTTTTAAACAAGATTTATCTTCCCATCATAACACTTATTTGAGTTGTAATTTGACATTTATTTCAATAAACCTTTGGTATATGTCCCATTCCATTACAAAACTCTATTATGCTTAAAGGCAGGAGCTGTATCTCCAGTGACTAGCTTAGTGTAAGGCATGGAAGAGAGACTCAGCAGGTATTTATTTAATAAATGATTTTTTGGACAATATCACACATTTCATCCTCCCACAAAAATTTTCTTATTACCTTTATTGATAAAAGTTTTTAATATATTTTCACTGCCAATATTGGGTACATTTGTGATGTGAAGCATTATATAAAAATAATTATACTGAAAGATAGTAAGCTTCTAAAGGGAAAGAATTATAGGTTACATATTATGTTCTCTGACATTGACTTAAAATAAATCCATGGGCCCTGTTTAATTGCTATTAATTTGTACTAATAGTTTTTATTTATAAGGTAGTACCAGGAATTGAACCCAGGACCTCATACATCGAAAGCAGGAGCTCAACCACTGAGCTACATCTGCTCTCCCACAATACTTGTTTTATTTAAACTTAATTGACTTTTAATTCATTCTAAAGAAATGGAATTTATCAAAATTTTTATAATAAATTTGTAACAATACTTATCTTTTGCATGTCGTATTTTCATAGAGACAAAGAACAAATGAATTTTTGCAATAAATAGAGAGCAAGCATTTCCATTGCTGAATAAATATGTATGCAATTCTTGGGAAAAATATATGAGTGAAATATATTGACTTATTTCCTGTCAGTTGCTATAAACTATATAAGTGCTAGTTGTGCAACAGCAGAACTGACGAAACCACCTCCAAGAGGCCCCATTCTTTCTTCTTACAAACCCCTACATTATACTTAGTCTAGACTTGATTGAGTTTTCCCTCAAAACAAAATTAATTACATTAGTTAGCCATTGAAATAGTTTGCGATTTGCATTTGTAGGCTAGTTTTTCTAAAAAAGGGAGACATTTGGAATCTAACATATGCTACTACTTGTATAATGGCCTCGAAAGATGTCCCATGTCCATATCTACAGAATCTGTCAATATGTTACCTTATGTGAGAAAACTAACCTTGAGGATCTGACTAAGAAAAAGGACCATGTTATAGAGTTATTATATTGGATTATCTAGGTGTCAACAATCTAATCACCTAAGACCTTCAAAGCAGAAGAGCTTTTCCAACTCGAGGCAGAGAATCAAGTATATGGTAGTATGAGAAGGACTTGGCTGGGCATTGCTCATTTTGAAGATGGAGGAAAGGGATCATTATCCAATGAAGACAAGATACCTCTAGAAGCTGGAAAAAGGCAGGAAAACAGTTTCTTCCCTGGAGCCTCCAGAAAAGGAATATATCTCTTTGAAACCTTAGTTTTTGCCATGTGAAATCCATGTCACACTTCTAATGCATAGAACTGTAATGTAAATTTGCATTGTTATAAGCTGTATTTGTGGTAATTTGTTACTACAGTAAAAGAAATCTAATAAATTTTACAAAATCTATAGTTTAATTATCACTGTATCATGTTTATGCTACAGTGAATTTGGGATAGAGTAGAGAAAGGAGAAATATTGCATATATTTGTGCACCAGACACTAGAAACTCTCTAATTACCCATCAGCTGTAGAATGGTGAAACTTTGACATAACCAAACAAGCAAATATTATAAACAATAGGGTGAATGAATATCCTACCATGGTATAGAAAAATATAGGCAAATGTCACAAATATAATATTAAGCAAAATATGTAGGACACAAAAGTTTACCATATATGTCACTAAATTTACAGGAAGATTTTAAAAATGGCTCAATGATACCAGAAGGCATGACAAGAGTCATCTTGGACTTTATAACTGAAAAGAGACATGAAAAGACTTTCTGGGATACTCTTCAAATTTAGTCCTTAATCTGGATGCTGTTAGTATGGATGAGATCAGAGAGTGAAAATGCATGATTTCCCAAGAGAGGAAACTCATGTCATGGGGAAGGGATGGAACTCACTGGGCTCCAGTGTTAAGAAAATAGTGTGCTAATTGAAACAACCTGGAAATAAAAGGGCAGTGATTTTTCACAAGTCACTACAAGGAGCCCTAGTAAACCTTGATAAAGATCACTACGATTAGGAAACCACAAGAAGTGGCTCTCAGAAAACAAACATTTTCGTGATACCCAGGTAGAAGTGAATATTACATTAGAATGTAGAGCAACAATACAAACTGCAAATTAATTTCCACCATACTAACGTACATTTCTTCTAGTATTGAATTTCAGATTTGCTTTGATTTAAAGAAACAGTGTAAAAATGGTGTTTATTGCAAATGAGATCACTATGACAAGACCCAGACCTTCTTCAACCATGTGGATGCTACTTGGGTTAATAAAGTACTAATATATTTACACACATACTCATTTTCTTGATGTATATACTTGCTTCAACAATAACAAACATAACATTTGGTGGTTTCCAATTTCCCATGTGGTAATAACTTACATTATCAAACACTGTTTTCTTCCTAGGAATTAGAGGGACATTCTGAGAACATAATTGTCTGTTGAGTATGTTGCTCAGTGTCACTAGGGCACAGGTATCCTGCTAATTTTTCTATCATCTGAACTAGGCCCCTATTAATATGTGTTGTTCATTTTCTATAATTTTATCTGTTTATCTGAGAAGAAAATAAAATAACATTTACTTAAGAAGAGTTTGGAATCTTTACTTTTATGTACCAATTAAACAGAGAAAAAACAATCTAATATTTTTTTGGGAAGGAAAATTTGCAAAGTGCAAATGTTTTAACTAACCATATTTGTGTCAAGACCAGAAACAGCTGAAGAAATGTCCAAAAAGTAAAGTACTAATGTGAGAAATGTTATGACAATAGTATGTGCAGTATGCTATTGATGAAAGAAATTATAGCATTCCAAGGCAGTTTCTTGATATACATAAACCTGGATTTAATGTTGGAGGGTAAATAGAAGGAAGGTAGGATGGGTTTTGATAAATTAAAAGCATATGAGAAGTGAGAAAAGCATGAGACATAATTACAAACTCCAAGTTCTGGAACTAATTGTGT
>JAQZBX010055965.1:0-18290 GCA_029593785.1 Cabassous unicinctus
TTCATGTATGAATGATATACTTTAATCAAATTTTATATTAAAAACTGATTGAAACAACAAAAAAAACCAGGGTGGATTTGGGGAAAAGTACATGAATATAAGATATGGATAATAGTTAATAGTAATATTTTGATGGTGCTCTTTCATCATTTGTAACAAATGTTCTACAACAATGAAAGGTATTGGTGATAAAGTGATGTATGGAGACCTGTATGCTATGTATGCTAGCTTTGTAAGTTCACAAGTTTTAATATATACTTATTGTTTGTGTGTTCATGTATGCATAACATACTGCAATAAAAAAAATTTTAATTAAAAAAAGAAAGAAAATGTCTGAATGGGAAGATGGAAATGGCCATAGGCAGAGTGATGCAGTGTTTTCCAAAAGGATCTCTTCATTTGTCTCATTTTATTATGAATAATTTAAAACATGCAATACAATTTATAAAGCTAACATATGTGAGTTATGAAGCAGAATAAAAAAAAAAAAAGCCTGTGAAAACACCATTAAGAATGAAAATGATATGCTTTGTTTAAACTTCCCTGCTCCTTTCAGAGGCAACCTCTATCCTTCCTTTTGTTTGCTTTATTCACTTTCTTTTCTTCACAGTGTTAACACTTGTGTATATATTTCCAAACAACATATTGTTTAGTTTTGTTTCCTTTGGGGCTTCAAGAAAATATGTTATACAATATATATGTAATAGCATAAAAGAAAATATATTTGGTGCCTAGCCATCCTGCCTGGCTTAGCTGTAACTTTCCTTTGAACGACCCCCTCAGTCAGTCGTGCCCTCAGCAATTGCTACTAGCAGGATCTGTGCCTCTTTTGATGGTAAGAGCCACCTTAGTTTCTTCCAGGAGCCCCTGTCGCTTCTTCTCAAAAGGGTCTGGCTCCCCATAAAGTTTGGATGATAAGAGCTACCCTTAGCTTCTCCAAATGGCCCCTGAGGCTGCTGCTCTGCTAGGCCCCTTACCCGTTTGCTCTGCAAAATTTACTGGCAAGGCCTGTATCTCCATATGGCATGGAGGATAATAAGCTGCCCCTCAACTTCTCCAAATGGCCCTTGCTGCTCCTGCTTTTCCAGCCACATGGCTGGAAAAACTATATAGTTTGAATCTTCCAATCCCCGGGATCAACTGGAAAACCGTGCCCCTATACTCTGGGTCACAAGGAAGGAAAGAGCAAGACCAGCGATCCATAGGCGCTTCTTCCGTGTCTCCACCACGGACCCTTGCAGGAGCCTCGATTAGGTAAACCAGCGCCCCTCTGCCACCCTCACTCTCCCTTCTACCCCTCAGGGCTTTTGATCTAAACAAAGTTTTCCTTTCCTGCCTTCTCGGAGGTTGGCTGGAGGTATTTGTCCTCATCAGCCGAAGGATTTGACATAACATCCAAAGTAATATATTCTGTGCGACTTGCTTTTCTCGTTCAATATCTGTTTCTAAGATTTATTCGTGTGTATGGCTACTGTTTTGTCACTTTTGCTGCTACGTAGTATTCCACTACATGAGCGATCTGCAATTAACAGAACCATTCTCGTGTCAGTGGAAGTTTGGATTGTATCTAAGCTTTCTCTGTTATGAACAATGCTGCCGTGAATATAAACATTTCCGTGTGTGTTTCTGGTGATTCTTTAACTTGCAGTGCTCAATAGGCCACTCACTATACACATGTGGCTATTGAGCGTTTTAAATGTGGCTAGTCTAAATTGAGATGAGCTGTAAGTGTAAAATACACAATAAACTTTAAAAATGTAGTGTGAAATACATTCATTATCTAATCCAATTTTTATACTAGTTACATGTTGAAATGATATTTTGGGTATAAATAAAATGTATTATTAAATATAATTTCACCTGTTTTTTGTTAGCTTGCTTTTTAAAAAAGTTTATTTTTTTAATGTGGTTCTTAGAAAATTTAAAATTACATATAGCATTTAATTTCTATGGGATGGCACTGCTTTAGGGTAAAGCTAAGGTATTCTAAATTATACGGTCACATTCATAAGCTTTATGTGATGATGCCAATTGTACTTCCCAATGTTTGTATCTATTTCAATTCTCATCATTAGTGCATACTCCTCATTGCTCCACATTCTTGACATACTTGGTACAGTCAGAATTTTAAGTTTTTATCTTATCGGTGATTGTAAATGGCGTTTCATTGTCTCATCTTGTAATTCTCTGATTACTGTTTGGAGGGATTATTTTTCCCACCTATTAGGAATTTGTTTTCCTTCTGGGTAATGTTTGTTAATATCTCTTGGCCATTTTTATGTGGAACTGTGCCTTTTCCTTGTTGATTTTCTGAAGGATTTTTAAAAAATATAATCTTTGTTCTACTTCTTCCTACCATTTATTGCTTGTATTTTCATTTTTTTAGTGGAATCTGTTGATGACTAAAAGTTCTTAATGCTAATGCATTTTTTTTTTTTAATCTGGTGAAATATTCTTTCATGATCAGCCATTATTTCTCACCCTGAAGCCATGGAGATATATTTCAAAGTTTTGTCTTTTACATTTAAGTCTTCAATCCATTAGATACTGATTTGTGTATGTGTGTTATAAGCTTAGAAGCCAAATTTCAATTTTTCCACATAGATAAACAATTTTCCTAATAACATTTATTGTTTATTACAGTATAAAATATTTTCTTTGGCAGGGCAGAGCCCCTTACTTAAGATTATCTTGGCTATTCTTAGCCTTTGGTCAATCACATGGATTTTAAAATCAGCTTATTGAATTAAAAAAAAAACTTCTCGTGGGTTTGATGAAATTGCGTTAAAGCTATAGGCCAATGTAGGGATAACTTATGTCTTCATATTTAGTCTTGTACAGTATCATTGTATATCGTTGATCTAAATGACAATTTATTTAGTTCTTTAATGTCTTTCAATCAAGTTTTATAATTTTGTCAACAAATGATTTGCATATTTTTGGTTAGCTGTAATCTTAGGAAAATATGTGTGTATTATGTTATCTTTGTTAATATACAAGGTATTTTCTTACAATTACATTTCCTTACAATTACACTGGGAACAGAACTGGGACCTCCCATGTGGGAGGAAAGCGCTCAACCACTTGACCCACATCCACTCCCTTTGGTCCATTTTGATGGAACAGTCTAGTCATACATCTAGTCTTGGTGCAATTAATTTTAGATTGGTTTTATAACTAATTATATGTCTAAACTTTTATTAATTCTAATATTTTGTCTATACAGTATTTTTTTATTTTCAGTATAGATAATTATATCATTCTTAAGTAATGAGATTTTACAGATTCCATGCCAATCTTAATACTACTAACTTTTTATTCTTACTTAATAAGATCCTTCAGAGCTCCAATAAAATGTTTAATAGAAGATGCTGAGTGGTGAATATTCTTGACTATTTTTTATCTTAAAAAAGCTGCTCCACTACTTGAATTTCCAGTGGGTCATGGCTGTAGTTTCTTTGGTGAGCACCTTTTAGACTGAGAAATGTTCAGTCTCATATGAGTTTGCTAGAAATTGTTATTATAAATGGATATTAAATCTTACCAAGTATTTTTTCTGTATCCTTAATATGATCATTTGGTTTTCCTCTTTTAATGTTAATGTAGTAAATCCATTAGTAGGTTTTCCACTGCTGTATCAGTCTTGTATCCCTATGATAAATCTAATTTGTTCATTATGTGATATCTTTTTCCCCAGGTTCAGCCTGCACCAGTATACAGCCACTCTGGTCCATTTTATTTTTATTTTATTTTATTTTGAGGTGCCAGAGACCATGGATTGAACCTGGGACCTCATATGTGGGAAGCCAGCACTCAACCACTGAGCCACATTGCTTTCCTTTAGATGGATTTTTAATTTGTTTTGCTTGTTGTTGTTTTATTCAGGAGACACTGGGAACAGAACTGGGACCTCCCATGTGGGAGGAAGGCACTCAACCACTTGACCCACATCCACTCCCTTTGGTCCATTTTGATGGAACAGTCTAGTCATATGTCTGCTGCAGCCTTTTTACATTTCCTGCTTCATCTGCCTGGAATGCTTGCCATACAGATACCACCTTTTCCTCACCTCCTTGTGATCTTTACTCAAATGGTACCTTTCCGTGAGTTTTTCCATGGACCCAATCTGAAATTGTTACCCCTTCCCACCCTACTCTCTTACCATTTTTTTTTCCTTATTTATCATCTGATATGCTATAGTCTTCATTTACTTTAATCTTCTCTATTCTTACTGATTTTTGGTCTGCTATAAATTACTAAGAGAGGATATCACCTTCTATGATGTTACTGTTGTCAAATTTTTTCCTCATAGTTCTTTCATGTTAATTTCATAGGGACAGGAATTTGGGGCTGTTTTGTTCACTCTGTATATCCAGTTCATCAAATGGTTCCTGCTTATATGAAAGTGGTCACCAAATATTTTTAAATGGATGATTGCCCTAATTACAAATGCATACCCCAAACTGACATGATATTGTTTAGCCTAGTCTTTTCACTCTCTTGTTATTTTAACCTTGCTAATTATTATTGTGTCATACAAGTAATGTTTGTTTATTATAATCCATATGTGTAGCATTTTCTTTACCAACTATCTCTTTTCAGGGTCATTTTTCTTTTGTTCCTTGAAGAACATCCTTTAGATGATTCTTTAGTGTAAGTCCATATATGGCAAACTCATTTTTGTTTATAAGAATTTATCTTTATTTCACTGTAGCTCTTAAGAGATACTTTTTAATGGGAAAAAAGGAAGGTCAACAGTTCTTTCACAATTTGATAATATTTTAAGATATTTTTCTCCACATTTCTAGCCTTTCCCCATTGAAAAGTTAGATTTCCATCTAAATATTGATCTATTTACACAAGTTCTCTGCATTCTTAAAACCTGGATCACCTTTCCTCCAGTTTCTAATAATTGTTCCATCATTTACTTCTAAGGCCTCATAAAAAGCATCTTTAGCATCCTTATTCCTACCACCATTCTCTTCAAGGCACTCTAGGCCTTTTCTATCAAACATCTCAAAATTATTTTCTTCTAAGACCTTATCTAAAATAACTTAAGTTTCCATATTACTACTAACAGTGTCTTCTAAACAATCTAGGCCTTCTCCATCAAGCATCTCAAAATTCCTCAAAATAATACCTCTTACCCATTTATAAAACCATTGCAGCATTTTGGTAATTGCAAAAGTACAACCCTGCTTTTGGTATCAAATTCTGTATTAGTCAGCCACAGTGGTGCTGATGCAAATTACCAGAAAACTGTTGGCTTTTATAAAGCATATTTATTTGGGGTAGAAGCTTACAGTCACAACACCATAAAAAGGAATTTACTTCCCTCAACAAAGTCTTTTGCCATATGTTGGGGCAATATGGCTGCCAGTCTCTACACAGGCTCAGCCTTCCTCTTCATCTTAAGGCTGTATGGTCCCAGCTTCTTCCAGTCTCAGCTGTAAGCTTGCATAAGGCTCATCTCTCTCTCTGGAGCTGCAGCATCCAAAACAAAACACTGTGTAATTCTTCTCCATGTATTGACTTCCCTGACTTTGATTGAGCATCCATTTATATAGCCCACAAAGGGAGGGGACATAAACTGAGTCACCCTAATGATGTCATCAAATAAAAACCCTAATCTTCATTTAATAAAATGAAAGCAAAATCTCTGAATCTAATACACCCAGAGGAACAGACCAGTTTACAAACACAATTCATTAACTATTTTTGGAATTTATGAACAATATTAAACTGCCACATTTTTCATTCTGAATAGTAGGTGTCTTGGGGGTAGGTCTGTTCATCTTTGTTTTGTTTGGGGTACATTGTCCTTCTTGGAAATTGATATTCATATCTTTGATATTGGGAGGGAAGTTTTCAGTCATTATTTCCTCAAATATTCTTTCTACCCCTTTTCCATTCTCTTCTCCTTCTGGGACATTGATAATGTGTAGGTTTTTGCATTTTGCATTGCGATTAAATTCTCTGAGATGCTATTCCATTTTTTCCATTCTCTTCTCTTTCTGTTCTCCTGTCTTATCCAGTTCAGATGTTCTGTCATTGAAATCACTAATTCTTTCTTGAAGCAGTTCAAATTTGCTCTTATGTGCATCTAATGTTTTTTTCTGAATATTTAATACATTTTTATTATTATTATTTTTAAATAGTTTAGATTTTCCAGGTGCATTGCTAGTTGGTGCTTGGTAATAATCCCTTGGTGCCAGGGAAGCTCAGCTATGGGAGTCATGACTTATGCCAGGGAGAAGGTAATGCATTTATATGCTGAGTTTGGCTTAGAGAGAGGCCACATTTGTGCAACAAGGAGGCTCTCAGTAGGTAACTCTTAGGCAACATATAATACTAGGCTAAGTTTTAATTTTAAAAGTAAAGGCTCACAAATACAGTCATCAATATCAAGGGTCCATCCCAATAGTCCATCCTCCTTCACTAGGCACTGCTTCTGTACTCAGTAGATTCTTGCTGTCCCATTAGAGAATGTGGGAGAGCTCCCCAGAATGGGAATTTTATATTCTTTTGGTTATTGTATGGATCTGCACCCACTGTGACAATTCCCCATGACCACTTGAACACATGCATATGCCTTAACAGTATGCATTAACTCCTCCAATGCATCCCCGATCACTGACCCGCCATACCAATGATCTTTTCCTGCTACCATTATGACCCTTTCATGATCCAAAACCTGTTCAAAAAGGAAACCACCACCACCAACAAAAACCAAATAAAATTAATAAGAAAATGAAACAATGACAGTTTTAAATATAAAAATACAAAAATTGAAAAAATTTGAAATAATAAAAAATAATTTTGACATTATGTCTTTCATCACTGTAAGATCTGTTGTCTTGTATGTACACTGCAATTTTCTTCTGTATATTCCCCCAGTGCCTTATTTTTTTTTCATTTTATCTTCACAGAAGCTTTAGGTTACAGAAAAGTCATGTACAAAATATAGGAATTCCCATATACCCAACAAACTCCCCCTGTTCCCCTCTCCCTTATTAATAACAATTTACATGTGGATGGTACATTTGTTCCAATTGATGTATAAATATTGAAGCATTGTTACCAACCATGGTCAAAGGTTTGTATTATGGTTTACATTTGAGATTGTACACTTTTATAAATTTTGACAAAATTTAAAATTGCCTGTATGCATTATTGCAATATCAGGCAGAACAAGTCTAATGCCCTAAAAATGCCCTGTGTTCCATCTATTCTGTTCTTCTCTCCACCTTCCCTCAGGACCTATGGTAAAAATCACTGTTTCCCTTTTTAAAGAATAAGATTCATATTTACTTGCAATAATATTGAGGGCTTTACATATTAGTCTTTCTTTTATTAAGCATTACTTATGTTCTTGAGACACTCTTTCCCCTCCTTTTGAGAACATAAAAGGACTCTCCAGGATGGGAGTTTAATATTTCCTTGTTTATTGTGTGGCTTTCCACCCACTAATATAACACACAAGATGAACACTTATATTTTCCTTCAAAGTCTGCCCCACGTGTGCCATCTCCTGTATGACTCTCCCACATCCAACACCCTACACCAGGAAACCCTCATCTGCCATATTTGCCAAAAGAACATTCACAGCATTGTAGTTTTAACTACAGACCTGCAAATCCTCAGAGTTCACCTGCTCCTTCCCCTGACCCTCCCCCCATTCCATGGATAGTCCAACCAAACTTCCTCCACACTAACCCCTCACAGACAAACACCACTGAAACCAATACCATCACTGCACCACTGACCTGCCCATCCACCTTACAACTACACCCTTCCAACTTATAGATTTTCCCAAATATAGGCATTGACTCCCAACCCTCTACTCCCTTTCTGTCTCCTGTAAACCTATCTTCCAGACTCTAGCTCTGTAAGTCTGCTGAATTTGCTTAATTTATATCAGTGAGGTCATGTAATATTTGCCCTTCAATGCCTGGCTTCCTTCACTCAAAATAAGGTCTTCAAGATTTATCCATGTTATCCCATTTGTTAATACTGCATTCCTTCTCACAGCTGAATAATATTACATTGTATGTATATACCACAGTTTGCTTATCCATTCATCTCTTGATGGTCATTTGGGTTGTTATTGACTTTTGACAGTAGTGAGTAATGTCGCTATGAACATTGCTTTGCATATATCTGCTCGTGTCCCTGCTTTCAATTCTTTTGGATATATACATAGCAGTGGGATTGCTAGATCATATGGCAGTTCTATATTTAGCTTCCTGAGGAACCACCACAGTCCTACACAATGGCTGCACCATTCTACATTCCTACTGGCAGTAGATAAGTGTACCCTTTCTCCATATCCTATCCAACTTTTGTAGTTCTCTGTTTTTTAAATAGTTGCCAGTCTAATGAGTGTAAAATATTTCATTGTAGTTTTGATTTGCATTTCCCTAATAGCTAGTGGTGGTGAGAATCTTTTCATGTGATTTTATCCATTTGAATTTCTTCTTTGGAGAAGTGTCTATTCAAATCACTTGCTTATTTTTAAAATAGATTGTTTGTATTTTCATTTTTGACATGTAGGATTTCTTTATATATGCTGGATATTAGGACCCTATAAGATAGATGGTTACCAAATATTTTCTCCCATTAAGTTGTCTGCCATTTCACTTTCTTGACAAACTGCTTTGAGCTATAAAAGTTTTTAATTTTCAGGAGGTCCCATTTATCTATTTTTTCTTTCATTGCTCGTGATTTGGGTGTAAAATTAATGAAACTGTTTCCTACTGCAAGATCTTGTAGATGCTTCCCTACATTATCCTCCAAGATCTTTATGGTCTTGACTCTTACACTTAGATTGTTGATTCATCTTGTGTTAATTTTTGAATAAGGTTTGAGATGGTGTTTCCTCTCTCATTCTTTTTGATATGGATCTCCAACTCTCCAATAACCATTTGTTGAAGAGGTCATTCTCTCCCGGTTGAGAGGGCTTGGTGGCCTTGCCAAATATCAGTTGACCTTATATATGAGGATCTATATCAGAACTCTCAGTTCTGTTCCCCTGGTAAATATGTCTATCCTTATACCAATACCAATGTCATGCAGTTTTGAACACTCTAGCATTGTAGTATTTTTAAAGTCAGGTAGTGTGTTCCTTTGATTTCATTTTTCTTTTTATATATTTCTTTGTCTATTCAAGTCCCCTTCCCTTCCAAATAAATTTCTTAGTTAGTTTTTCCAATTCAGTGAAAAATGTTATTATAATTTTAATTGGGATTGTGATAAATCTGTAGATCAGATTGGGAAGAAAAGACATCTTAATGATATTTGGTCTTCTTATCCATGAACAGGGAATATTCTTCCATTTATTTTAGTGTTCTTGATATCCTTTAACAGCATTGTGTAGTTTTCTGCATACAAGTCTTTTACATCTTTAGTTAAATTTCTTCCTAAATTTGATTCTTTTAGTTGCTATTGTAAATGGAACTTTTTTCTAGATTTCCTCCTCAGATTACTCATTATTAGTGTACTGAAATGCTACTGATTTTTGCACAATAATCTTATAACCTGACACATTACTGAATTAATTTATAATATCTAGAAGCTTTGTTGTAGATTTATCAGGGCTTTCTATGTTTAGGATCAGGTCATCAGCAAATAGCAAAATTTTTAATTCTCCCTTTCCAATATGGATGCATCTTATATCCTTTTCTTGCCTAAGTGCTTGAGCTACTACTTCTAACATAATGTTAAATAAGAGCAATGACAGTGGGCATCCTGGTCTTGTTCCCGATCTTAGAAAGAAAGATTTTAGGATTTCACCATTGAATATGATGTTATCTCTGTGTTTTTCATATATACTCTTTATCATCATGTTGAGGAAGTTTCCTTCTATTCCTATTTTTTTTAATGAGTTTTATCAGAAAAGGGTGCTGTATTTTGTTGAATGATTTTTCTGCATCTATAGAGATGATCATGTGATTTTTTTTCTTTTCATTTATTAATGTGGTTATTGCATTGATTGATTTTTTTATGTTGAACCATCCTTGCATATCAGGGATGAAACTCACTTGGTCATGGTTTATAATTCATTTGATGTGTTGTTGAATACAATTAGCAAGTATTTTGTTGAGGATTTTAGCATCTAGTTTCATTAGAGAGATTGGTTTATAATTTTCCTTTCTTGTGGCACCTTTGTGTGCCTTTGGTATTAAGGTGATCTTGACATCATAGAATGAGTTAAGCAATGTTCACTCCACTTCTGTTTTTGGAAGAGTTTAAGCAAAATTGGTGTTAGTTCTTTCTGGAATATTTGTTAGAATTCACCCGTGAAGCTATCTGGTCCTGGGATCTTCATAGTTGGAAGATTTTTGATGATTAATTCAATCTCATTACTTGTGATTGGTCTGTTGCATTCATCAATAACTTCTCTCTTCAATGTAGGCTGATTGTGTGTTTCTAGGAATTTGTCCATTTCCTCTAAGTTATCCATCTTGTTGGCATACAATTTTTCAAAGTATCTTCTTATGATGCTATTTATTTCTGTGGGTCAATGGTGATTTCCAATTCCTTGTTTCTTATTTTATGTATTTCATGTTCTTTCTCTTTTTCTTTGTTGGTCTAGATAAGGGTTTGTCAATTTTATTAATCTTCTCAAAGAACCAGCTTATAGTTTTGTTTATTTTTTCTAGTGCTTTCTTATTTTCAATTTCATTTAGCTCTGCTGTAATCTTTGTTATTTCATTCTTTCTGCTTGCTTTGAGATTACTTGGTGTCCTTTGTATAATTCCTCCCAGTGTGCAGTTAGGTCTTTGTTTTAGCACTTTCTTCTATTTAAATGTAGGCATTTATGACTATGAATTTCCCTCTCAGTAAACCTTTAGCTGCATCCCATAAGGTTTGATGCATTTTGTTGTCATTTTCATTCATTTAAAGGTAGTTACTGATTTCTTTTGCAATAGCCTCCTTGACCCACTGATTTTCAAAGAATGTGTTGTTTAACTTCCTTATCTTTGTGCCTAATCTTCTTCTCTTCCCCTTACTGATTTACATCTTCACTCCATTGTCAGGTCAGAGAAATTACTTTGTGTAATTTCAATCTTTCTGAATTCATTAAGACTTGTTCTGTGGCCTAGAATGTGGTATCCTGGAGAATAAAAAGGAATCTTTAAAAAAGAATATATATTCTACTGTATTTGGGTGTAATGTTTTGTATATATCAAATAGATCCAGATCCTCTAATGTATTATTCAAGATCTCTGTTTCTTTATTGATTCTCTGTAAAAATGTTCTATCTAATGGTGATAATTGGGTTCTAAAGTCCCCCACTATATTTGTAGAGGCATCTATGTCTCCACTCTGTTTTTCCAATGTTTGCCTCATGTATTTTGAGGCATCTTAGTTAGGTGCATAAATGTTTATGATTGTTCTTTCTTCTTGAATGATTATCCTTTTTTAAAAATATATAGTGTCCTTCTTTGTCTCTTACAATAGTTTTGCATTTAATGTCTATTTTGTTTGATCTGAGTATAGCTACTCCCAACCATGTTTAGTTTAGTTATTGTTTGCATGTAAAGTTGTTTTCCAACCATTCACTTTCAGGCTCCTTGTGTCCCTGGGCCTAAATTGAGTTTCTTGTACACAGCATAGAAATGGGTCATATTTCCTTATCCATTCTGCCACTCTGTGTCTCTTGATAGGAAAGTTTAATCCATTAACATTCAATGTTATTACTGCCAAGGAATTACTTATATTAGCCATATTTTCTTTAGGTTTATGTATGCCATTTGTTGTTTTTATTTCTCTTTTTATCTTTTTAGTTATTCTTACAATAATTTTCTTTCCTCCACTCTCATCCATCCCTCTCCTTCCTGTTATACCTTTCAACTGGCAGAATTCTCTTTAGTATTTCTTCAAAGGCAGGATTTTTGTTGGCAGACTCTCTTAATTTTGCTTCTTTGTGAGTATTTGGATCACTCCCTCATTTTTGAATGCCACCTTTGCTGGATGGATGTAGAATTCTTGGTTGTAAGATTTAGGACCTTAACTATGTCAAACCACTGCATTCTTCCCTCCTTGGCTTCAGATGAAAAATCAACACTTAATCTCATAGAACTTCCCTTGTATGGATGGATCCCTTTTCTCTTGATGTTACTTGAACATTGGACAATATGACAAGAACACCTCTTAGGGTAAGCCTTTTAGGATTTATACTTTTTTGGGGGTATGCTCTGCTTCCTGGACATGTAAATTCATGTCCCCCAAATGAGTTAGAAATTTTTAAACCATTATTCCCTCCAACACACCTTCTGCCCTCTTTCCCTTCTCTTCCCCCTCTAGGATGCCTATAATACATATGTTTGTGTGTTTCATGTTGTCATTCAAATCCCTAAGCCCCTGTTGGATTTTTTCTATCTTTTTTTTCTATCCATTCCATCTGTCTAATTTCAGATGTACTGTCTTCCACATCGCTGATTCTTTCCTCTGACTATTCAAATCTGTTGCTATGTGCTTCTAGTGTATTTTTGATTTCTTGCAATGTGCCATTCATTATCACCATATATGTTATCTTTTTATTTATGTTTAAAATTTCTTCATTGTGTTCTCCCACTGTCTTCTTAATATCCTTAATCTCTTCTTTCACTTCATTAAATTGATTCATGATATTTGTTTGGACATCTCTGATTTGTTGTTCCATGTTCTGAATCTCCTCCTGTTTTTTAGTTTGTTCATTACACTGGGTGATGTCTTTCTGTTTCTTAATATGGTTTGTAATTTTTAGTTGGTGTCTAAGCATCTGTTTATCTTGATCAGCTTATTTAGCTGATTAGCTTCTCTTTCTACTCTAGGGTTTTATTTTGTTACTGCTTTTGTGTTTGTGGTAAGTCTTCTCTTTGACATTTCATTCTTATTCTATTTATTTGCTGTTGTGTGTGTTCCTTTGAAAAAGGATATTAGGACCAGAAAACAAGAAAGAGATAAGAAAAGAAAAAGAACAATAGTAATAATAATAAAATGGGTAAAAGAGGAACTGTACAAGACCTAGGAAAATCATAAGTACAAAGAATAAGAATAAAAGTTGACTAAAAAATCATAAGTACAAATAATAAGAATAAAAAGTTGAATAGAAAAATTGAAACAAGTATCAAAATAGAGAAAAATATATAGAATGAATTAAAAAGCCAGAATAATGAGAAGAGGAAAATACAGAAGAAAAAAAAAGAAAAGAGAAAAAGAGAGAGAAAAGGAGAAAAAAAAAGAGAGAGAGAAACAAAAACAACAAAAATGGAAAGCCAAACAAACAGAGGTGGATTGAAAGAAAAAAAATCAGAAAACAGAAAATAGAACAATGAAGGAAAAGAAAGAGATAAAATAGGTAGAAAAAATAGATGAAAGAAAAAGGAAATAAAGACAGGGGAAATCAAAAAACATGAAACAAAAGAGCAGCAACTAAAAAAACCACCAAGGAATAACAACCTTCCCACTTATGAGGGAAACTCCTAAGGAGCTTCTCAGGTTGCTGGTGTCCATCAATCACCCTATGGCCTTCCCTCTACATGTGATTTACTGCATTTTAGTGAGTAAAATAAAGTGGAAAATGAATCTTTAAAAAATACCAGATCCAAGAAAACTTAAACAAAAAAAATCTATATGTTTCCTATCATAAGGTATCAGCTCAGTGCCTGATAACTCAGTGGATCACTTTCTGGCTCACTTCTCTAAGGAAATCTGGTAATTGGACCAGGGAACTCAGATATTCAAGGCAGGAATTCCTCCAGTGAGCTAAACTGGCTCCACAGTTTAATTAGGATTCAGGAAGCTTAACTGTCTCTTTCTGTCCCCTTCCCCTCAGGTGGGTTGGACTTCTAACAGATTGCCAGAGCCCTGTTAATTAGTTATCTTTCTCTGCACCCTCACTAATCTAGTTCCTTTCTCCCTGGGAAGCTGGGTGTGACAACCTGCCTGAGAAGATCCCCCCTTCCGTCTCCTTATTGGGTCAGGGTCCCTTCCAAGTTTCAAAGGAGACTTAGCTGGCCAAACTCACCACAAAGAAACCACTCTACATCCCCTGTCAGACCCCTCTTATTCCCAGGAAATGCATCCCCCCACCCCATTGGCAGCAGTGAACCAGAGGCTCCACCATGACTACTTGCCCTGTGGGTGGGGTATATGTGCTGTTTCCAGCCTTGGGAGCAAGCAACTCATGGTTTTCCTTTGGCTTCTTTAACTGTCCATCTCCCTCTAGGATGATGCAGAGCACTTTCCTGTTCTCTATATATCCAAAACAGCTCCTTCAGAAAGTGCCTTCCCCTTTCTTTGCTCTTTTTTGTGAGAGAGTTGGGCTCTGCCTACCTACTTTGATGCTGTATTCCCAGAAGTCCTCCTGTACTGTATTTTTAATCTCTTCCATCATGTCTTTCATTCCTCTAAGGTAACTTTCAAATTGCAGACTCTTAAATTGTTTTTTATGATCACCCAGTTTCTTCTTAATATCCTTTATCCCTTTGGTCATATTTTCTTTCAATTCTTTAAACTGATTTAAGAGAGTTGTGTGATTATCATTGAATAATTGTCTTAAATCCTGAGTCTCTTCAAGATATTTGGTTTGTTCCTTGGGATGGACCATCTCTTACTATTTCCTAGTATGGCATGTAATTTTTTGCTGATGTCTAAGCATCTGATACATTGATGAATTTACTCTGATGGGCAATTTCTCTCTTTTGCCTATTGTAATTATTTCTTTCACAGATCTTCTTTGATAATTGGTTTAACTTATCCTAAGTCTTCAATATTGCCCAGCTTGAGCTACCAAAATCATGCCAAGGACTCACTAATGGGGCACAGACTTTCTCCCAGGTGTGGGGTAAATAGAGCTCTAAAAGCAGTTTTGTCCATGTAATTTCCAGACAGAACAACAGATGACACTTGTTGGCTTACCTTTCCATGAAAGTGTATATCTCTTGGTTTTCTTTTGTTTTTGGGTGGCCAGAGCCAAGATTCAAAGTGGGCCCCATTTTGAAGAAAAGTTCCTCTACTCCCCCACCCTTTTCTTTTGTAACATCTGGATGGGAGGAAGAAGCTACAATGAGCCACGGGTTTTAACCCCACTGAATATCTCAGGATGGGGGAGGGAAACCCTTCCCAGTGGTAGAGATGTTTAGCAATTCACAGTTTATTGCCTTCTTCATCTCTCTGTCTCCCACTCTCCTTAAGTTGTGAAGCACTGTCTTGGTCTGCTGACACCAAAGCATGTTCCTTGGGCAGCTCTTTTCTCTCTCTCCAATGTTTTTGTGAGAGAGCTGATCCTTATCTGCCTAATCCACTGCCGTGTTCCCACAATCCCCTCAATTGATTTTTGATAAGCCTACCAAGTCCACTTTTCTGGGACAGCACATTCTCTTCAACAAATGGTGCAGGAAGAACTGGATATCCATAAGCAAAAAATGAAAGAGGACCTGTTTCACACTCCCTATAAAAGAAACAACTCAAAATGATCATATCAATTGATGCAGAAAAGGCATTTCACAAAATATAGTATAATCTCATGATAAAAAACACTTAGAGCTCTAGGAATATAAGTAAACTTCCTTAACATGAAAGACATATCTGGAAAGCCTACAAATAACATTCTTCTTAATCATGAAAGACTAACGCTTTCTCCCTAAAAACAGGAACAAGTTAAGTGTACCCACTATCACCATTGTTATTTAACATTGTACTGGAAGCTTTTGCCAGAGCAATTAGGTAAGAAAAAGAAATAAAAAGCATCCACAGAGGAAAGAAAGAAATTGAATGCTCCCTATTTGCAGATGTTATGCTCCTATATACAAAAAAACAAGAAAAAAACAAGACAGCTGTTAGAGTTAAAAATGAATTCAGCAAATTTGCAGGGTACAAGTTTAACATGAAAAATCAGTAATGTTTTTATATATTAGTACTGAAAAATTGGAAAAGGAAATCAAGAAAAAAGTCCATTCAGAAAAGAAATAAAAAGATCAAATACCTAGAAATAAATCTAACCAAGGTGGTAAAGAATTTGTACAAAGAAAACTACAAAACATTGGAAGAAATAAAAAGCCCTAAATAAATGGAAGGATATTCCATGTTCATGAATTGGAAAACTATTGTTATTTGCCAATCCTACCCATAACAATTTACAGATTCCATGCATTCCCTATCAAATTTCCAACAGCCTTCTTTTCAGAAAAAGAAATCTTAATGATCAAATATATAGGGAAGTGTAAGAAGTGCTGAATAGTTAAAATCATCTTGCAAAAGAAGAATGAATTTGAAGGACACAAACATCATGATCTTAAAACTACTACAAAACCATAGTAACAAAAGCAATGGCACAAAAACAGACATATAGACTACTGGATTTGAATTTAGATTTGGAAATCAATCGTCACATTTGTGGCCAACTGATTTTGACAAGGGGCAAAGACCACAGAATAGAGAAAGAATAAACTTTTCAACAAATATTGTTGGGAAATTGGATCTCCATCTGAGGGGAAAAAAATATAAGAGTACCTTTACCTCACACCGTATATAAAATCAACTCCCATGTGGACCAAACACTTATATTTAAGAGCTTGCATTATCAAACACCTAGAAGAAAATGTAGGGAAGCAGCTTCAGTAACATGTGTTAAGTAATGCTTTCTTAGACTTTACACCCAAAATATAAGCAACAAAAGAAAAAATAAATAAATGGGTCCTCATCAATATTAAAAAGCCTTTCTGCCTCACAGGACTTTACCATGAAAGTAAAATGACAACCTAAACAATGGGGGAAAATATTTGGAAACAATAAATCTGATAAAATTTTAATATCCAGAACATATAATCATTCAACTTAACAACAAAAAGGCAAACCACCCAATTAAAAAGGTGCCAAAGACTTGAATAGACATTTACCCCAAAAGAAATTCAAATGGCCAAAAAACACATGACAAGATGCTCAACATTCTTAGTCATCAGGGAAATGCAAATCAAAACCATAAAGAGATTCCATTTCACACCCATTAGAGTGCTAATATTTAAAAAAAAAAAGTTAAGTGTTGGAAAGGATGCAGAAAAATAACACTCATTCTTTGCAGGTGGCAATGAAAATGTTGCAACTACTGTGGAAAAGAGTTTAGTGGTTCCTTGGAAAGCTAAGTACAGGAATTCATCCTGCAAAATCTTGCAGGGGTATGTCCAGCAGAGCCCGTGATGGTGCAATGAAATTACTCTTAACACAGAGGTTGAGAGAGATAAGGGGGAGAACAGCTGAAGAAGCTGTGCTCTTGAGCTGATCCCCAGCACGCTTTTTATTCAGGATTTTCTTACAGTCAAAGTTAGGGTGCAGGTACAGGGGAGCAGGCAGTTATAGGGGTTGTAAATCACATCATAAGAATTCCAGGCTGATAATGGGGAAGCAAGATTGCAGAAACATTAAGTGATATACATAGGAGATAGGGTGAGTGATAAGGTAGATAAGATAATCAGGAAAATTCCTGTTTATGGCAGGAACTGATAAGGTGATTTCTGTGTGAGCAGAGAAACAGGCCTCCAAGCTATATCTTAGATGTAAAGATTAGAGGGTTCCCACACTAAGTACAGAATTACCATATGACCCAGCAATCCCACTACTCATATCCCCAAAGATTTGAAAGCAGGAACTTGATCAGCTAGTTGTACATTGATATTCATAGTAGCATTATTCACAATTGTCAAAAGATGGAACCAACCCAAGTATCCATCACTGGAGGAATTGTTAATAAAATTAATTATATACATAAAAGAATATTATCCAGCATTAAAAGGAATGAACTATCATGTGACAACATGGATGAACCTTGAAGATATATTTTTAAGTAAAATAAGCCAGACACAAATGTAAAATTTTTGTATTATCCCACTGATATGTAATAATTAGAATAGACAATTTCATAGAATCACAATCTGGAATATAAGTTATCAGGGGATGGTGTGGGGCTAGGGAATGGAACTTAAGGCTTAATATGTACAGCATTTCTACTTGGAATGATGTAAATATTTTTTGATGGAGGTGGTGATGATTACACAACCTTGTGAATGCAATTAATAACATTGAAATATATATCTGAAAGTGATTAAAAGGAAAATGTTAGATTGTATATATGGTAATAAAAAATTAATGAAAAGAGTCCATGTAACTATACTTCAAAAACTGTGTTCATGTTAAACCATGAATTTCAATTAATAGTACAATTATAAAAATATTCTATCTATCATAAATTGTAACAGATTTTCCACATCAATTAAGTGTTTTTTGTTGGGTGCTACATAGGAATCCTG
>JAQZBX010055966.1:0-18290 GCA_029593785.1 Cabassous unicinctus
TATAACCATTTGGATAAGCTCACCATTTGTGCATTTAAAATAACGGGTACTGAGCCATGACTTTTGGCATATTTGAGGCAGACCTTAAGGTCTACTAAAATACAGAGATCCTTTTCCTGAAAAGGGCCTTTTAAAGCCCATGAAATAGACTTTAATTTACAAATCAAGGAACTATTAGGGAGATTCCTCCATAATATGAGTTATGCCAGATGAGTTAGGCCTTCAGAACATTTTCCATATTTGTCTTAATTCTAAGCCACTATTCTTAGAAACTAAACCTTTCCATAAGAACAAATTCCTGATGGACCACATATAATATGGCCAAGACAGAGTGATTATCATCTTATAGAAAAACAGCAAAGCTTTCCCTCTCAAAGTTATTTTTATAGTCAGATTACTCATATGGATAATTTATAAATATCATGCATTTCTTAGGTAGTTTCTATACTCAACACATCACTACTCTAGTTACGACATAATGCTATAAAGAACCAGGCACAGTTCTTTTCATAATCACACTGTTTATCCTTCCAAAGAAATGAGGGATCAGCATAATCTCAGACTCACAGAATAAATGCCTTATGACATCAACAGTTATGTCAGTCTTCTGAAATTTTAAACAAACCAATCATTATAAGCACGAAGAAAACTTGACAGAACTGAATACATGAACCTTATTTCTCAACTGACAAACCTCTGGAAAGAGTAGCCTAAACTATTCTCTCAAAAGTCTCAAATTTCCAACAGCATATATATGCACACACACACACATACATATAAAAATTTTTAAGTATTATACACCATGACCAAGTGAAATTTATCACAGGAATATAAGGATGGTTCAACATAAGAAAATCTATCAATGAAATACATGACATTAACAGAAAGGCAGGAGAATCCACAATCACCTCAATTAACACAGAAAAGACATTTGACAAAATTCAGCACCCTTTCTTGATTAAAAAAATAAATAAATAAACACTCAGAAACTAGGAACAGAAGGGAACTCCCTCAATATGATAAATGGTCTCTATGAAAAACATGCAGCTAACATCATTCTCAATGGTGAAAGAATTAAATTTGATCCTTAAAATCAGGAACAAGACAAGAATGCAAACTTTCACCTTTCGATATTGTATTAGCAATGCTAATATTCTCACTGTCCTGATTTTGTGATAATCAGGGTAGGCTAAACATTTGCTATATTAGAAACCATGCATGTGTCTCCAAACCTAGTTTTTCTCCCTAGGTCTGGTTTTTGGAATGCTGGCGATAAACATATGATAAACTGATTTATCATATGACCATTCTATATGGGAAATGACTGTAACTCTAGGTATCTTTGGTCAACCTTAAGAGATATAACAGGGGGACAGATGTGGCTCAAATGGTTGGGTGTCTGTCTCCCATATGGAGGGACAGTTGGCGTGTGGGCTGCCAGGCCCCATGAGCAGCGTAGCAAGATGATGTAACAGGAGAGACACACAAGGGAGAGCCAAGACGAGACGCCGAAAAACCGGAACTAAGGTGGCGCAGGCAGTAGGACACCTCTCTTCCACATCGGAGGTTCCAAGGATCGAATCCCAGTGAAGACAGGAGAAGGATGAGAAGACAGGGCAGGAAACGGACACAGAAACAGCAAAAATGGGGGGAGAGGTAAAAATAGATAAAAGTAAATAAATAAATAAATCCTTAAAAAAATGTATAGGGGAGGAAGTGATACTTTGACAATGCTCTTCCATGATTTGTTAACAAATGTTTCACAACAATGCAGGGTGTTTGTGGGAGGGTGATGTGTGGGAGCCATGTATGATGTTATGCGTGTTTGTTTTATAAGTTCACGATGTTTACTGAACACTTATAGTTTATGTATGTTCATGTATGAATGATAAAAAAATATATATTGTATTAGCAGTTCTAGCAAACACAATTTAGGCAACAAAAAGTAGAAAAAATCAAAACTGGACTGAAAAAAATAAAACTATCTCTTTTCACAGATGATATGATTCTATATGTAGAAAAACCCAAGGAATCCACAAGAAAGCTACTACAGCTAAGAAATTCAACCAAGTTGCGGGGTACAAATCAATACTAAAAAAAATCATTTGTGTTTCAATACACCAGGAATGAACAATTTGAAAAGGAAATCAAGAAAATTCCATTTACAACAGGATCTAAAAGAATAACATATCTAGAAATTTAACCAAGGATTTTAAAAGTATATATACTATTAAATATTGCTGAAAGAAATTTAATCCATTTATTATGGAAAAACTTTCCCAATATGTCAATACTACACAAAATCATTTACAGAGTCAAAGCAATCCTGGTCAAAATTCCAACAGCATTTTTGCAGAAATGGATAAGCCGATAGCCAAATTCATATGGAATGACAAGGGTCACCAAAGAGCCAAAGTATCTTGAAAAAGAACAAAGTTGGAGGACTGACACTTCCTGATTTCAAAGCTTATTACAAAGCTACAGTAACCAAACAACTGTGGCACTGGCATAAGCACATACAAATAGACCAATGGAATAGAATTGCGAGTTCAGAAATAAACCCTCATATGAATGGTCAACTGATTTTTTACAAGGGTGCAGAGTCCACTCAATGGAGAAAGAGTAGTAATATCACCAAATGGTGCTGGGAAAACTGGATATCCAAATGCAAAAGAATGAAAGTGGTATATATGAAAGTATAGGTGTTAAGGGTATAGTATTCAGAATATATAAAGAATGCTTACAATTCAACAAAAAGACAATCAGCCCAAATAAAAATGGATTATAGACTTGAATAGACATTTCTCCAAAGAAGATATATAACTGGCCTATAAGCATATGAAACAATGCTAAACAATTAGGGAAATGTAAACCGAAGCCATAATGAAATACCACTCCACGTCCTCAAGGATGGCTCTTATTTTTTGAAAAATAGAATATAAGTACTGGTAAGTGTATTAGTCTGCCAAAGGGATGCTGATGCAAAGCACCAGAACTCTGTTAGCTTTTATAAAGAGTATTTATTTGGGGTAAAAGCTAACAGCTACAAAGCCCTAAAGAATCCAACTCAAGGTTGCTTTCTCACCAAAGTCAGTTGCTACATGTTGAAGCAAGATGGTCACTGGTCTCTGCCTGGTCTCTCAGGGCTTCCTATATCAGTCTCTGGCATAGGGCTCATTTCTTTCTGGGCCTTCTCAGTTGCTCTATTCTCTTCAGCTTCAAATTATCAGGCAAATGGCCCATCTCTCCCCAGAGCACCGGGATCAAGCATGACAGAGCACTCTCTCTCTCCTTGTGTGTCTTCTTGAATAAGCCTCTATTTACATAGGCCCACCAACGGGGCAGGGTCACAACCTGAGTCATGCCTTACCGATGTGCTCAAATCAAATGTCCTAATCTTAACAGGTAATTTAATCAAGGGCCCCTCAACTGAATCCAGTATAATCAAAGGGCATCACACTCAGAAGAGATTAGTTTACAAACATAATCTTTCTCTTTTGGGGATTCATAAATAATTTCAAACTGTCACAGCAAGGATGCAGAAAAATAGGAATGCCAACATCGTTGGTGGGAATGTAAAATGGTGTAGCCACTGTGGAAAAGTTTGTTGGTTCCTCAAAGTTAAACATAGAATTACCATATGACCCAGCAATTCCACTTCTAGGTATATACCTGGAAGAATTGAAAACAGTGACTCAGATAGTTCTTATACCAATGTTCATAGCAACATTATTCATAATAGGCAAAAAGCGGAAGCAACCCAAGTGTCCACCAACAGATGAATATATAAATATTATGTGGTGGATACATACGATGGCATATTCAACAGTGAAAATGAAGTTCTGATACATGCTAAAACATGGATGAACCTTGACGACATCATATTGAGTTGAATAAGTCAGACACAAAAGGGAAAATATTGATTTAACATAGATGAAATGCCTGGATAAGCAACTTCATAGAGATAGAAAGTAAATTACAGTTTCTAAGGGGTTGCTGTTGTGGGGCAAGGAGACTGGGGAGTTAATGATTAATGGGTACAGAGTTTCCATTTGGGTGACAAAAATATGTTGGTAATGGATGGTGGTGATAGCACAAAATTTGAATACAGTTAATGTCACTGAATTGTACACTTGAAAGTGGTTAAAATGGGAAAATATGCACTGGATACGTTACCACAATAACATTTTTAAGAAGTCTCAAAATGCCCTCCAACTGTGAAACCCAACAGTTTCTCAGTCCTTCAGACCTTTCTCCATCCCTTTATAACACTTTTTCCTTAATATAACTTGTGCATTCACAACAAAGACCATCTCATGGTTAGCACACAATGATATTAATATTATTACTATTATTAATTGTTCTTGAAATTCTATCCTTTCACGTCTTCATTGGAATAGCAATTTTTATTTTCCTCCAATCCCCGATTGATTTGTTGCAGTCATGAACTTCTCCTCCTCTCATCTTCTAAAATCAACTAAAGTCCATGACCTCTTTCCTTGAGCCTCTTCTCATTTATTGCACATTTTCCATCTGTTACTATAGCATTGTAACCTACCCCAATACACAAATACACTCTAAATGTTATACATTCTGTTAACAAGAGAACTCTTTTATATTAGAAGTTGTTTCCTTCATTTCTTGACCTGTAATCTTGCTAGGCTTTCTCCTGAACGTGAAAGTAGATTGCGTCAAGAAACAGAGTTTAGCCGAAGCACCATATATAAGTAAAGCTAAAATATACCTGCTAAAAACTCACATTGCTGCAGCAATAAGTAAATACAAGGCTCAGTCAGAGAAGGAAGTTCTCATCTGCTGACTGCATTTGTGTGACTACAGTTCTCAGTCATTACTGGTGTTAAATATTCTTTTAAGTATTGTAATTCTTACTATTGTAAGAAGTACTGTTTTGATAATCCAAGTCTTCTAATCCAAGCCTTACTACTGTATTAGTGTCTCACAGATTCTCAGCAGCACAATACCTTTCTGTTTGAATCCATCTGCATTTGTTTTCAAATGCCTTTCAGAATCTAAATCCAAGGAAGAAGAAATATTGTGTTGAATAGCATTAAAAAGTTAGGAACTGTGTAGGCCTTCAACAATCTATTGTTTTACGCAAAGTAAAGTCAATCTAAACCTTCTGTTGTTTTGGGAAATTGGTACAATAACAGTGGAATATGGTTAGCTGGTGGTGGATATAAATTTAAAAATGAGTTGGTTTGCTTTGTGAATTACTATGGCAAAGTTAATCTAAGATGGTAATAGGACTATTTTGCAAATACTTTCAACTTATTTTTTTATAAAAGCCCGGATTCCTTTAAAGTAACTGTGTCAGCTTAAAACCCATCCTTCTATACTCTGCCCTGTGGTGCTGGGGCTGAACTCTGCAAAGATCACATTTCTGCTTTGCCGGGTGCTCCAGGCTAGGCTCTGCCAACAGAGGGCACTAAAGCGAGACTGCAAGGCTGAAGTAGGGAGAAGGTCTTGCTCTCTGTGGGCTTCCTGTCTGGTTCTGTTAACATCACCCCGGCAGTGCTTCTTTACCCCAATACTGACGTTTCCTTCCCCTGGCAGCAACGGAATTCAGTTTGCAGTTTCTCCAACACTTGCAGAATTAGTCTTATCACAAGCTGCTCTGTATGAGGCCAGCTTCATGGCGTTCCTCCTCTAAGCTTCCATGTGTTAACAATTCCAACCTCCTTTCATGTTCTCTAGTCCTGGAGACAGTAGTTGTTTCCTGCAATCGCTATCTCTAAGATGCAAGTGTTCACTTTTTACCCTTTCAGTTACTAGTTAACAATCTTATATGTAGTTAACAGTTCTTAATATATAAATTCTATCTGTTCAAATGACTCATGTGGTTCCTGCTTCCTAACTGGACTTACTGATACAGAAATGTGAATAGCATGTACTTCCATTTAAGCTTACGTTTCCCAAACTATGTTCTAATGATTATTAATTCTGTAAGATTCTCTAAAAACTTGAAAAGGTTTTTGTGTTCAAAAAGGACAGGGAAACAGCATATTACAACCATCCCATGGACTGTTATTGTGTAATTTAGAAACAAGCAAATTAAATGTGTTAAGAAGTCTTCCTTTAAAAATGGTTTAACCAAAGTTTTCCAAACTCATTTCAATCTGGATACCTTCTTTTATATAACTCTTGTCAATACTGAGGAACTTGTGTTCTGTAAATCACATTTAGAAAATGCTATTCTTGGTTACCCAGCACATATTCCTTATGCAACCATGTCAAATCATTTCATACAATATATTGGCAGATCATAAAACACTGGTAACACACAGCTATCTGTAGGCTAAACATTAAAAGTATGTAATATTTTCAGGTTTTTAAATAAAGATATACATTTACTCATACTCTTGATTAATATAAATATAATAGTATACAAATCAAGCACATATTTTTATATTTATATAACAGATATTTGCTAAATAAATTACATATTAATGGTTAGGTTCTTCTGTTCACTTCTGTTAGAATTCCTCAAGCAACATAATACATTGTAATCACATCAGCAAAAGACTGGAAGCTGTTGGCCAGTACAGAAAAATAGTCTTATAAAGAACCAGTGTTAGAGTTGTGTTTAAATGTTTGTCTATTTGTATTTATAACTCTGACAATCAACATCCAAATTATAGATAGCTTATGTGTACATGGCTGTACAATGATAGGAGATTGTATACTTTCATAAACAACACTGCTATACAATACTAAGGTCTATCATAGTTTAATCTGTGCCCAATAAGATATTTAATATTGCACTCTCACCACAAGAAGCCCCAAATCATTCAAACATAAACAAACATTCAGGACTGCATATATACTAGGAAAATTACATTATTTTGCAATATCTAATGCAGTATTTTACCAAAGAAATAAACTACACTGGAGTCTCATTTCAGTATTTCCCAGCTATGCTAATAAAACCTGGGTGTATTGTAGATTTCATTCTGTGAAAATTCCCAAAAGTCATAGGAATAATAAAAAGTTTTAGAGAATATCTGTCAGGTGGCAGGCATTGTGCTAGGGTTATACACATAGCATCTTAAATCTTTAGTCCAAAACAAAAACAAATAAGAAGACTGCAAACTTTATATGATCCCCATTTTACAGATGAGAAAACTGAGGTTCAAAGGTTTAAAAACTTTCCTCTAAACTGCTTCTATTTGCTGAAGTTTGAATTTGAAATTACATTCTAACCTCATGCTCATTTATAAAGTACCCCTTCTGTGGCACAATCTTGAATTCACATGGATCTTTGAAATGGCAAATGATTGTGGTAATACAAAATGTTCCACTGCATTTCAGAATTGTTTCAGGCAATGTGTATCTTTATTATTACTAGGAATAGTTTATTGGACTTTGTAATAAATCAAATCAGGAGTGTAAAGAAAACAAGATAAAACAAAATCCTCTTCACAAACATGTAAAAAAAAAAAAATGTAAGTTTTACTCTAACTTGATCTTTGTTAGATGCGATCACATAAAATACTCCACCAATAGATATGACAAATGCACTTTATATTTCAATGTGTCAAACCATTTCAATGCTCTGAAACTATGTTGAAGCTGGCAGGCAAGCAGACTATATTAAATTTTTCTCTGGAATCGACTTCAATTCTAGACTGAATTATTGGAATTTTAGTGACCCTAAAAAAAAAGGCTGTCAGAAATGATATTCAACACAGAGTTTTCAAATTTAATGCTCTATTACACATACTTCACATAAAATAATATAGTTTCAATATAAACAAACCAGTCAAAAACAACATTCTATTTGTTCTTGTAATTTTGTGCACATTTTGATATTGATTTGTCACAGCAGATTCTTAAATGTATTTGCTTCTTAAAAGAAAATTCACAGGCTATACTTTACGATTCAATAGTTTGTTTATGTATATGATGCTGTTAATGTTTGCCTAAAATGTTTTTGTTGTTAAAACACATCATCACAACAAAGAGTTGGCTAATATCTTTTAGCAGGCCTGAATTTTTCAAGACTATTTTTTTTGTTTGTTTGGGGGTTTGTTTTTTTCTTTTCGATTTTTGTTTTTAAACCCCCCACATAGAACATAGGCAATTTAAAATTGTCTTAAGTGATTTCCAGCAACACAAAGTTGCACTGGAAACCCAATTATCATCAACAGATGGGGGGAAGGCTTATCTCCCTTCTCTAGTTCTAGAAGGAGGGCAGTCATCCTTCTCTGCATGGAAGTACTGAAAATGGGAATTAAAAGCAATTAAAATTTGAATTAACCACGTTTTTGCTAAGAATTAAAAGCACATGGTATGTGCCTTTGTCTGTGTATCTATATTATCACCACTGCTACTGCTACTCACTACTTAATAAAATACCTGTACATCCCAGGCAAAGAATGTTAAATCTCAAGTGACAAAAAGTAAGAAACTTGAGAAATAGAATGAGAAGCCAATTTACTAACCTCTAAAGCCACCTTTTTTAAACTTCCACTATTTTGCAAGTCATATATTTTTTCATATTGCATGAAACCACAGCTGGCATCTAACTTGACCTTTGGACTGCTGATACCAAGGAAGGGGTCAGGGGGAACCTCTGGTAAATAGCCCAGTTCCAAAGGAGGTGGTGAAATCCACAGCTGCATCCCAGTAAGCAACAGGGAGCACCCCTCAAGCAGCCTTTACTCTGTCCAGAGGCTCCAGAGAAAGTGACAACACAGCAGCCAGAGCCATTCAATGGGAAGAGATGGGAAGTGATAGCCAGGGATCCTTGGACCCACTCCCAGAGGTAAAAACAAGTACGAACAAACCAATGCACACACACCCACACACGCATTCATTTCACTCCTAGTGTTAAGATAGAGTCCATCTGAGTTCAGAAGTAAAATATCAGAAGTTATTTGTTACTCCTGGTTATACAATATTTTATCCTGTGATGTGAGGCAAGAAGTTTGGACTTCCTGTGCATCAGTACTGATATAAGCAGAAATAAAAAGATCTTTAAAAAAAAGGATCATCAATATTCCCTGTGTTTATACATACAGCTCTTTCCTTGACTTAAGAGTAGCTATCCAGTCGGAGGCACAATCATATTCACAAGTTTTCAAAACTTTCACCAGATTAGTCAACCATTTTAGTGGGCTAATGATTTCTTTCCCCTTTATGTATCTATTTGTTTTGATGGCTAAAACATCTTTGATACACCAGCAGTCCTGAAAATTTCACTCTAATCTAGTTTGGCTCACAAACCTAAGATGAACTTGAACTGAATTAGAAGCTTGAGTGGAAGCTGACAAGTTGGCATTTGGAAGCCGCACACTGACTGCCCAAGCTGCTCCTGTTTTCCAGGTATTAAACCCAAAGCGATCACATTCCATGAAAACATCAAATAATTTCAGTGACCAAAGATGTTGATTAAAATAAATATTCACACATTTTATTTTTTAAAAGTATCAGTTAGAAAAAAAGTCAAATGGAACCAAGCAGTTTAATTTCTCCCCCTTTACAAATACCTCCCCCTTAAAACAAGTGTTAGGTGGAAACAGATTTCTTTTGAATTGCTGCTCTCATACTATTATCCAGTAGGACAGTCTTGGTAGTCAATTCATAGATCAGAGGTAAGAATATGCTTTTTCTCCCTCAAAGTATGTCAATTGGCTTTAGAAATTAAGTCTAATTTAACTTATAAAATAATTTCCAACATTTTTACAAAGGGGAAGAAAAAGTCTATTTGGAATGAGTGCATTGTATATACGTATAAAGTGATGTCTTCAGTAGGAATTTGGGACTTTGATCATAGCAAGGACGTAAAGAAGTCATTTAGTCTAGGTTTTCCTCTCTCTAGGAAGCACTACACTTATAGAAAGATGGTATCCATTTTTGATTGACTTCGTTTCATGCAACTATTCCAAAATCTAAGGAAAGAGTTAATAAATGATTCAGTCTCTTCAACAACTCATGTGAATAATCTAGAAAGACACTAGTCATGTAAACTAGCAAAGGCTCATCAATCTCACCCATGTCACTAGTAGATTGTTTTCTAAGATTTTGTGGTTGTTTCAGGAACCCATTTTAATTTTTTCCTAAATAACAATAGATGTTCAATATGTACACCTATATTATTAACAAATAGCTAACAGCTACAACTAAAGCTGAGGATTAACTAACATTTGTTATTGCCAGGTCCTGTGATTTATCTCCATATTTATATAATATTGTCTCATTCATTTTAACAAGGAGTAGTTTTTTCTGGACTTAGCAATCCATATAATCTAATTTAAAGAGTTAGTTAAAACCAGGTAGAAATAACCAATAAGTAGCTGAATAAGTAGCCTGGAACCTGGAGGTAAGTTCGGAATTGAACATGTTGCTTTGTAAGTCATAAAGGTAGAAAACCAAAAAGCCAGATTGTGGGGAGAGCCGCCATTATGGTCGTTCCATGTTCTTTTTCTTACTGTGTTTTTCTTACTCAGTTTTCTCATCTTTAAAATGGAGCAAGGGCCACCTTTCAGGCTTTTTGAAGACAAAAGTTAATGTTCTTTGGAAGAAATATATTAAATACACAAGTTGAACTGTCACTTGGTTATATGTTTAATGTGATTATTTGATTAGGGAAAAAAGGCTACAAATTTTTATCTTAGCATTTAACAAACTTGGTTGTAATCCAATTTGCATGACTGATGTTATCACTGGTAAATTTTAACCTTCATATTTTTCACCAACATGCAGATTATTAAAAGCAAACTATATATATAGTTGTAATTACAGTTTTAGTACAGTATACTATGGCAAACTATATAGATGCATGGAGTTTACATATATACATATATATCCACATACACTTATACACACACACACGAATATACTTCTTCTCCATGATACATTAGATGTTCTCCCACATCATAAATCCTGTTCTAGATACATCCGTAGGTTGGTTAGTAAAACTTTCCTTAAGCACCAGCAACAAAACCAACCCCCATTATCAATCCTGGCATGCTTAGTAAACACTATCTGCATGTTCATAAAATGAACTGTGCCTGGAAAGTCAAATAAACTGAAGAAAATGTGTTCCATATTTTTAAAATCCATTCCGAGTGCAGAACATACTCAATTGTCTGATAAATTGGTTAAAATTGGTGCCACTAGAATTAAGCCACTATAGAGTTTATTTCTGTCACCATATTAACTGTGTCATGTAGCAATTGCACTTAATGAACCTAATGTGGCTTATAGCCACGCACTGCTTCCTCTCAGAAACAAAAGTCTAAATGCTCCCATGCTTGGCCAACTGGCATCCAAACAGTACCTCAGTAGAGGCAACCAAGCCACTAACATTCCATTCTGGCCTCTGGCTAGTATATTTTTATTTCATTGCTCTCTTTCAATGTGAGATGTTTGCACTAAAATGCTCAGCTACTTTTAAAAATAAAAAGAGCCACCGAAGAAATGTGTGGCTTCTTTTTAACAAGTTTAATGCATATAATTTCTCCACAACTCACTATGATATGGTTGAAGAGACACCTCAAATAAAATTAATCATAAATATAACAACTTATGGACTTTTACACAGATAAACTGAAATGGAATCAACCTCTGAAGGAAGGAACATAGAAGCAAAACAAGAATAGGACTTTTAAAAACTCATTACAACACATCAATAAATTTTTGGAATGATATTAAAGTCATACGAAAATGCTCAACTATACTTGATGCTCAAGGACCTTACTATAAGTGAAAGTGTTAGAACAAGTTCCTTCTGGTATTTACAGAAATGAACTCACCATACACCAAGATGCAATGGTCCCCATTTTAGTGCATCTGTAATCAGCAGATACCCACTGAGGCTTTTCCCCCCTACTGTTCTATAGTTTTGCCTTTCTCCTTTTGTGTTCTTTGTTGAAGGCAGATTTCCTTACGTTTTGGGGGTAAACATGAGCCCTTCTACTCAACAGCATATTCAAATTTTGGACTGTTCTTTTTTCCCTTTTTCTTTAATGACTTACCCCCTTCTCCTTTTTGCCCCACAGGAGTCGCCTGGGCAATACTGCCCTTGCTGCAGCTCTTCCATCACCAAGCTAAAAAGATGTAACCCTAGACCTTCTCAGAGGCAGGCTCTCACTTAAAGGAAATGTTTTAATAGTACTATTGATGCATCTCTGACAGAGCTGGAGCAGTTAATGTCTGCTGCTAAGGTTTCCACTACAGATGCAAGAAAAAGAAGGTCCTCGCGCTTTCTGTCTGCCTGGTTGTGGCAGCCAAGATTGAAAGGGAGAATACAGGAAATTCTGAAAACATGGGGAAGGAGAAATAATCTTTGTAACTCAGAAATAAACTTAAAAGCAGAGAAAAAAATAGTACTATTGTTCTTATTTTTCACTCCTCAAAACCACAAAAGAGTCTCTGGACAAAACAATACTTAAGTTTCTGCCCAAGTGCACTGGAGCTAATCTCTAGATGATGTCACTGTAACTCCCTTCTTTACTGACCAACTCACAACACAGCCAGAACTCTGCTTCTCCAAGACTGAGTAGGACCGACCTCAAAATAAAGCTTTAAAGTCTGAAGGTAAGGCAATTAAAATTTCACAGTGCAAATAAATCTTGCCAATTGCTCTTTGGCAATATCTTCAAGGGCACTATTTCTCTACAAATGGTCATCACTATAAATGGTATTTATAGTATTTAAATATATATATATATATAACATATATATATATAAATGTGTGTGTGTGTATATATATATATAAATGTGTATATATAGCTAATATAGTATTAGCACCTTTTAACCTCAAGGACACCAAAGCTTGAGAAAGCCTAAACATATAGAACAAATTCAACTCAGCAATAAAACCAGTCAAGTAAATTGGGCTCCAGAATAATATACAGAATAACATAGTATTAGAGGTTGGTAGCAGGTCCGCCTGGTGCAAAGGCAGCTTTCAGGTAAGAAGTTAAAGTAGGCAAGAAGTAGGCAGGCAGAGTAGGCTCTGGGACTACAAACACTCCTGGGTAAGTGTGAAGCATAACAGCTCTACTGACCTATAACCAGTTACCAAAGAGAAGCAGCACTAGCAATGTAAATGGGAACCCGGGGCTCATTTTCTGAGGCCCCTGAGTAGCTATAACAATTCTGGTCTTATTTGAGATGTAACTGAGCCAGAGGCATGGATGGAAGAATGTTACATTTGTCAACAGAGTCTGATTTGAAGAACTGCTGATTCATGGCATGTAGGAGTCACAAGTACCATATTCCCAACATCTTAAATGAATTTTCATACATGGAACACCTTCCTCACCAGGTTGTAGTACTTATGATTTTCTTCTAGCTTAAATTCCATGTAAACCTGTCATTATTACCATGATCTTGTTGAGAAGAACACACCCATTTGCAAATAATTAAATGAAGTAGGCACTTAATAAATGCCTGCAGGTTACTAAACTAAAAGACAATAATTTGCCATGCAGAAATAGACTGTATTTACCTTCCCAAAAAGTGAAGAAGGTAAACAGTTACCTCATTGCAGATAGTTCAGATTTATTTGGGGAACCAGAAACATCCATACAACTGAGGTAGATGTTCTTTTAGTTTGACTCCAGGCCTGTCTTAGGAAAAACTCTCAAGTGCATGACCTGTGTCTTCAGAAGCCACCCACCTCCACAGTCAGTACTTTCTTTTCCCCTCTTCTTCACTCCTATTTCCTCTTCCAGCTGTGACAATTTGAACATGTTAACTTGGGTATATCAAATTAGGTAAAAGATGAAAAGGCTATTTTGACTCATTAGTTTTAAGAATTATAATAGCTTTAATTTAGATTGTATAGAGCTGGATTTGGTGACATATTCTTAGGTTAGTTTAATACAATGATTAGGAACAGAGCCTTGAAATTATACCTGAGCTAAATCCACAGTTGCTCAACTAGCTTTGTGATTTCTGAGTCTAAGTTTCCTAAAAAGATTCTGAGTATTAAAATAACAAGGAAAAGTGCCTTGTACAGTATTAGGACAAAATAGGTAGTCAATATCTGGTAATTACCCTCCTCCTCCCATCATCATCATCATCATCATCCTGGGGGCACTGAGACAAATGATGACCATTTCTAAATAAACTCTCTAATGCGATACTAAATGTAAAAAAATCTGAAAAATACTGAAATTAAAATTGGATTAGGGGTCACACATATGGCAACCTAATTTACCATAAAGGAAACACTGTAGTGCTATGGGAGAAATATGGTTATTTCAATAAATTGTTCTGGATTAATTAGAGATACATATGGACCCCTATCTCACAACATATACAAAAATTAGTTCCAGATGGATTACAGGCCAAAAAAGTTTTTAAAAGAAAACATGGATGAACATTTCCATGGCCCTTGAGTAGGCAAATGTTTCTTCAATAGCACACAAAGATTTTTAAATATGAAAAACGTAAACAGCATTAAATTAAAGTTAAGAATATCTGCTCATCCTGAGACACAAAAGAGTAAGGAAAGATATAGAGGGAAGATGATATTTGTATAAACTGGTATTTGAAACATGTAAAGAACTCCTACAAACTATAAAAATAAATAAATAAGGTAGATAACCCCATAGAAAAAGCAAAGGATCAAAACACTCAAATAGGTTCCTCACAAGAGCTGCAAAAGCTAAAACTAAATAGCCAATAAACATATGAATCAATGTACAACCTCACTGGTCATCATGAATTTGCAAATTTAAACCACAATGCAATGCCTCTACAACCAAACAGAATGTCTAAAAACAAAATACAGAAAACAAGTGTTGCCAAAAATATAGAGCAATTGGAATTCTCATGTACTGCTAATAGATGTATAACTTGGTACAACCATTTCCAAAAGTGGGCAATACCTACTAATTATTAACATACACATACCCTATGACTTAGCAATTAATCACCTAGATGTACACCCCACAGAAATGAGTACACGTTTCCAAAAAATGTGTACAATGTTCATATCAGCTCTAATAGAAATAGCTCAAATGTTTACCAGTAGTAAAATAGATTAATTGTGGTACATTGACAAAAGAAACACAGCATTGAAAAACTGCAATGATATACAAACATATGGATAAACCTTACAAACATAATGTTGAATAAACCATATATAAAATAATACTATATGATTCCATTTACATGAAGTTCAAGAATAGCTAAAAACTAACCTGTGGTATTATGAGGCAAGATAGTATTTACTCTTGGAGTATAGAGGATAATGTCTTGAAGGGGGCATGAGATAATTTTCTGGGGACACTGGTATTAGTTTGTTTCTTGACTTAGGTGTTGGTTCTATACAGCTGTGTTTAGTGTATGGAAAACTTAGTTGAATATTTATATATTTTCTCCGTGTAGTTTATATTTCCTTATAAAGATTTTTAAACCTTTGAGTTTCGGGGAATCATGAGTGCCTATTAGTAAATAGTGAATCAGATACTAAGATAGCAAATGGAAAAGCAAAACTTAGAAGAGCTGCTGAGGAGATGTCCATGATCGTAAATGACCATCATGGAAGGTGACTGCGAACACTTTGCTTCCCTACAGACTTGCAGAGACTGAAAGACTCCTTGATCTCATCAACTGTTTAAGATTGACAGACTACAGAGATGAGCTCAGAATGTCAAAAGAGTGAGAAGAAAGTTAAGTAATTTCATCATAGAAATTTAGGATTGTGTTCAGTTCAACTATCATTTTCTATATAAGGAAACTAAGGCCCAAGGTCACACTTTTGATTAATAACAAGACCTGAGCTAGAAGCTTGTTCTCTTGATTCATAGTTCAGTGATAAACCTGGGCACAATTATTATTAAGCACGTAGCCTCTCTTTAGAGTCCAAAAACTATCTCGAGTTGTTTTAAACTGAATTGGATTAGATAAATTATGATTTGGGTATTATATCAATCAAGTTTAAATGTTTAATAAAAGGGAAAGTAAACTGGAAGAGTTTAATACAGTTACAACGACTAAGATCTAAGAATTGGCCAAGAATTGATCTCTAACTGAGCTAATCAAGTCTTTGCATAGTTTACTTAGCAAAGGCAGAAAGATAGCAGGATTTAAGAGAAGGATGGAACTAGTAGATTTTAAAAGGATAATGCCGGGATTCACATAAGAAATCTTTCCCTTCTAATATAACATTTTGGCATAGGGATGCATGAAAAGCTTCCTAAACCCACCACTTGAAACTCAAAACACACCATAGTACTGCCAATGATATGCTATTGATTTAATTTGAGGGTCTACACAGTTTATGTACACTAGATTCATAACATTAAGCAGGAATCACCTTCACAATTGAAGACAATAGCCATACCTAGCGTAAAGCTTTATTTGCTTAAGACTTAATATCACATCAGCATCCCAACTTTCTGTTGTTATTCATCTGGACAAGATACCTTTTCACCAAGAATACCATGAAGTACAGGATTTATTGCCATAATGAAGTTCTTTCAGATCTCTGTTTTCTCTGCAGAGGACAGGAGGAAAGGCGTTCATTTCACCAGGCAGCTTATTAGGATTAGCACTGAATAAGACACCACGGAATGTCAGGCCTATCAGTTACTAAACATGCATCATACAAACTTTGTCTTTGCGAGAACCTCTGCTCTGCATTTGTCATCCACCTGAATAATTAACAAGTACATGCTGCCTGCCAGCAGTTTAGGGAATTAATTTCCCCAGATTAAATGCAGATCACGTCCACAAAAGCTCAGACCACACACACACACTGCACTCCTACCTTTCAACCACAGAAGGGAAGGAATACATTGCACAAACTCCAACTTTATAGCGATTTAAAACTCGAGGACTGTAAAGTCAGGCTAGTAATATTTTAAACGTCACTTTAATGGTCATCTGGAAATCTGCTGTCGCTTTTCAAATGCCCCACTATTACATTAACTACTTTGCTGCCAGCTTGAAATAAAAATGGTAATTCCACAATTCTCTGTATTCACTGTTTCTAAAATCCATGTAAATAAATCCATGCACATTCTAAAAATCATATGCAAATTTAAAAGCTTTCTGAAAAGTATCTCTTGCATGAAAAAAAACAACAATATACAATGTCATAACATGGAAGAACCAAAATTTAAGGCAAAAGTAAGGTTTGGAGTCTTTAGGGTATATAATAAGCTATTACAATGAATTTATACACTAATTTCTTTGCAAATTAATAACTATATCTGTTAATATTCCCTCAAACAATTGAGCAAGATTAAAATATGTGGCCAGTAATGCAGAGGGGAGGTCAGGGATTTTAATCTGAAACTCTTCATGGTTAAAATATTGGCTTTTTGCCATATATAAAAGAGGAAAAATAAAAGATTGTAGATTAAGTGAATAATTTTAAATTGATTGCATCTCTTAAATTCCCACCCTCATTGTTTCCTGTCCATATTGTTGGTGCTATGAAGATAAATAATATGTACTAACTTAGTTGTAATTTATATTAAGAAATGAAAATAAATTGATGTCCCCCCCAAAAAAATTTTTTTTTGTTTTAAAAGGAAGCTGACTAGCTTTGTAAACTTTGAGGCATTGGCTAAATTGTATCACTCATCTCCAGTTCAAATCCTTATTTTCTTGGTAGCCATAATCCAGATCTCCATAAATTATGGAGCTGCCCACTGCTATTAAACACAGTGGGCTCCAGAGGGGCGAGGCAGTTACTAAGGTCATCATCAGCTTCACTGAAGTATGAAGACAACTATGAATATAAACATGCTCCTTATTTTGGTTTGTGAGTACATTGGGAATTATTAAAATTTACTCTTACTGCCACAAAAACTGATCTATGTTGATATGCTAAATTTTCATCAAAACTACACACTTTAAACATGAAACTTCTAGAACTCTACTCTCCATTCAATGAGATGGCCTTATCCCTTTTCTTGAAATTATATGTGCACAAATGTTCAATACCTACATAATTAAAATTGCATCTCTTCCACAAATATTGACAATATCATCCTGCTTTTTTCTAAATTTGTCTCATGGAAAAAAAATGGTTATTTCTGAAATCTACATTTAAACAATTAACCATGAATGGATTGCCAATTAATCACTGAGATAAGTAAAAATCTATTTTAAAAATTATATTGTGAAGTGAGATACTTACTACTTTCTAATATTAATTCAGTCATTTGCACAAAAATCATTATCTTTTGTTTCCTACTTGTTAATAATCTCATCTTCAGAAAATAAATATCGTGGCATCATATTACCAAAACCTTTTTGGTTTGATTCAATCTCAATTCAATTCTGGGGGAAAAGTTAGT
>JAQZBX010055967.1:0-18283 GCA_029593785.1 Cabassous unicinctus
AAAAAAAAAAAAAAAAAAAAGCAAGAACATGTAGTGAGTCAGGGACATCCCCCGCTTACCCTACTTGATCAGAGGGTTGGCTCAAGAACCCAAACAACTTGCAGAGAAAAGTGGGAGAGGAGGTGTGAGACGGCGCCCAGTGGAGAGAGGCCAGGATGGGGCCAGTGTCTTCATGGTGGATGCTGGGAGAGCTCCCCGGAGAAGCCCCCAGCTGCAGGACGGCTTCCAGAAGTCAAGACCAAGGAGCACCGCAGGAGCTTAGCTCTCCCCCTCAGGAAGGCAGCACAGGGCGTGGGATGGCAATGAGACCTCTCGCCTGCTTTCTGCTTTCTCGGGTGGCCGCTCACCTCATGCAGGGTCCAGCAGCTGTTTCCCTTGAACTTGGCTCATTCTTAACTGAGTTGACCCTTCCCATCCCCCATCCCTTGAGCTTTGACCTTTCTACCCCCACAAAGGTTGCCTTCCTTCCCTGCTCGGGAGCCATCCCAGGGGGGCCTCCACTCTGAATTTCCATGTGAAAAAGTGTCAACCACAAACTCTACAAGACAATGGAGGGTCCCTGTGCCCTTGGGGCCACAGCTAGGATGGAGAAGATTGACCAGGCCTAGGTGTGTCCCGTCCCCCGTCCCTGTGCCCACCTCCCCCCACCCCACCCGCAAGCACTGGCAGGAAGGGAAGAGTGGGCATCGAGGCTGGGCTCGTCACCTCTTTTCCTGAGCAGTGGGCATCAGAACGCCTTTGACTCCCAAACCTCCCCGCACCTCACCGCGTGCCAAGCCCTGGACTGGGCACCAGGGGGCCGAAGGGAGACAGAGAGGCGGGGTCCCTGCCCACAGTCAGCGTACCATCTGGGAAGACATCACCTATTTTTTGTGCCAAGGGCTGAGAAGAAGTGAACGGCTAGGAGGGCACGGGCCGGGGGCTCTGATTGCCGGGGGCCCAGGAAGCCCTGATGAGAAAGAGTCTCGAATTACTGCTCTGTGCTGGAAGTGGGGGCACTGAGCCTGGGGGCGGCGCTGTGGGCACCTGGGAACAGGAACTGCAGGCTCCAGGATGGAGGGGAAGAGGGGGGACAACTGAGACTGGCTGAGGCAGGCTTGGCAGTGCCTTGTGGGCTACAGGAAGGAGGCGTTTCTTTATCCTAAACTCTAATTATGAGTGAGGGCAGTGTGCCCCAGTGGTTAAACATAGAGGCCAGGCCTGGACCGCTATGGAGAGCCTGCCACTTTTCTCTGCCTCAGTTTCCCCAACTGCAAAATGAGAAGAATGTCAGTACCTGCCTCAGGGGTTGTTTTGAGGATGAAACAAAGCCATGTGTGTGAAGCGGTTAGAACCTGGCATGGTAGGGATTAGCAGTCTTAGCACAAAACTGAGAAAAACCTGTGCTCCAAGTCCTGTGGACTCTACAAGACTCCCTTCCCTTTAAGGAAAAGGGGGAATAGGGGTAAGATAATAAGCATGTTTAAGGTGTGGTTTTAATGGAACTATTTTAGCCAGCAGATCTAGTGTCTGAAAGATGTTAAGTGCTCAGCTCTCTGATGCAAAGGGTCTCCCAAGGCCAGACAGGGTTTAATCTCCTTTCTTGCTGCAGTCTTCCCCTGGGGGTGGGGGATCTGCAGCTAGCCTGACCTCAAGCGAGGAGTCTCCTGCAGAATGCACCTCCTCCCCCCGCCACAAGCCTGGCTTCAAGGACAATGAGGACTTCCAGCAACTTGCAAATATTCACCTGTTCTTTGTTTTTAGGACCCCTGATCACTGCGCTGGTTCCCCCCAACACCACCATCTCCCAACCTCCAAGCATCCCCCTGCTCGGTGCATTTTAGAATTCTTGTTGCTCTCCCAAAAAGCTGTGAGATGGGCCCCACTGGGTGAGGTCTCAGAAGCAAGGTTCCATCCCAGGGCCCCACTTGCCCTCAAGCCTGCAGGCAGCGCCCTCCGCCTCCCCGTCTTCCCTCATGGGCAACTGGGACACCCCCAGCATGTGGGTTCTCTTTTGTTTTAACATTTTTTTTAATGATGGAGGTGTGATTGCAAAGTTTATGAGGACTTCTTCCTGCCCATTTGTTCCTCCCTTTGTAAGTCCTGCCAGATGCTGTGTTTCATTGATTCTTTTCAGTATAGATTCCATTACTCATTCATATTCTGTGCTGGAGAAAGGCTTGTTCAAAGAGAATCCTCTGGGTGGATGTTATGATGGCCACAGACAGTCCGAACTTCCCATCCAGGGCGCAGTTTCTTTGGTCAACCAGGAGCGCGTGTTCCCAGCGGATTTCCTGAAGACCAAGGCTTCTGAGCGATTTAAAATTTTTTTATTTTTAATCACTTTCGAGTAGACAATTAAGTAGGATTAATCACATTCACAAAGTTGTGATACCATCACCACTATCCACTTTCCATCACCCCAGACAGAAACTGTATCCATGAAGCGTTAGCTACCCATTGCCCACTTCAGGCCCCCGGTAACCTGTAACCTACTTTCTGCTTCTCTGAATTTGCCTTTCTAGGTATTTCATATAAGTAGAACATTCAATATTTGTCATTTTGTCTGGCTTATTCCACTCAGCATGATTCTTTGAGGTTCATTGTGTTGTAGTATGTACCAGAACCTCATTCTCTTTGTGGCTAATAGTATGTCGTGTGGATATATCACATTTTGTTTGTCCATCCATCTGTGGATGGACACTTGGTTGCTTCTACCTTTTGGCTGTTGTGACTAGCACTGCTATGGACATTGGTGTACAAGTATCTGTTATTGTGCCAGCTTCTCTGAGCATTTTGAGAGGCAGCTGATTGTAATATGTTGGTACTTGGAGTGGCTGCAGATGACCCTCCAGGATGTGAAGCAGGCTAGTAAAATAGGGAATCAGTAGATGGATCTGGAACCTGGCAAGAAGTCCACGTGGATATCAATACCCCAAGGTAGCTGCTGGAAGACCCTCACAAGAATCCCATTCAGAATGAGGTTTCCTTCGGAAGCCAGGAGAAGCCCTGGATATTCTCCAGGGGCCCTATAATTGGGCCCTCCTGGGGCATTGATGGGTGGGGTAATCAATCAAAACAGCAAACAGCTGGGACTCCTCCCATGCCATTAGCAAAGGAGTGGAATAATTAATGGTTCAAAAAGCAGGTGTAAAGGCCGAACAGCTCTCTTGCATTCTGTGCCATGTCCCCGCCACATGGATGCAACTAAAACCTGGGCATTTATAATCTATAATGGGAAATTGTAGTGTGTAAACCTACAATTGTAGCCCTCTTTATCACTTTTCAGCCCCTTCCTCTCTCTCTGGGACCTATGATCTGTTATTTTCTCCCATTTCTCTTCCCTCCCTACCTTAATAAATTACTGGCCTAATCAACGTGACGTGCTTTTGAAATTCATTTCTGCAGCATAGTCAAGAACCTAGACAAAATCCGGTAACAGATACATCAGAGGTTTCAAAGATGACTGCAGAGCCCGGCTTCTGGATGGAGCCTCTCCAGGCCCCTCCTGCCATCTGCACGTGGGACTATTGACTCAACATTCTTTCAACACCCTGCTCATTTTCCAGCTTCTGTGTCCTTTATCCCTGCCTGGGCTCCCCTCTCGCTGTGACTGCCTGGCTCGGGTCAACACATCCTCATCAAAGGACCGAAGGAGTATGTGGGTCCATCTGTGTCTCCCACTGTCCTTGAAGCCAGCACAGTTCCTGGCCTAGAAAGCACTGAGTGTTGAATGGATGTAGAAAGGAGGCAGAGAGGTGAGTTTGTTCATTCTAGCCGCACTTGACCATGTGTTTGTTCATATTTGCAGGGACTGATGGATATTTCAAGAAAACCTCTCAAGTCAGCAAGCCATCAGTTTTCAGATTTCATTTCCCTCTCTGAAGGGGGCAGATGGTGTATGAGGGAGACTGTATTTCCCTACTAGGTGCTGCGGGTGAAGCAAAGGGATTCTGGCCCTATTTTCCTAAAGCTGGATGCATGGTTTCTAGCTGGACTCTCCAAACTTGACCTTGCCCACTTCAGTAAGGTGAATAGTCTTCCATCCTCCCAAGGGCTAATGGGATGGAGTGCTGTGGACACTGCCCTGAGAGCATCTTTCAACCGCCCTTCATGGGAGCAGACCTACTCCATCTTCTTTTTCTAAGATTTATTTTTTTTATTTATTTCTCCCCACCTCCTCGTTGTTTGCATTAACTGTGTCAGTTCTTCTTCCTTGTTTCTTTAGGAGGCACCGAGAACTGAACCCAGGACCTCCAATATGGGAGGGAGTCGCCTAATCACTTGATCCACCTCCGTTAACTGCTTTGCTGTCTCTCATTATGTTTTTCTCCTTGTGTCTCTTGTGTTAGCTTGCCACGCCCCCCCGTCGCACCAGCTAACTGTCTTCTTTAGGAGGCACTGGGGACCAAACCAGGGGCCTCCCATGTGGTAGGTGGGAGCTCAATTGTTTGAGTCACACCCACTTCCCCCTACTCCATCTTTTGGGGGTCAGCCTGGGGACTTGTGTCATCCTTTGAAGGTCAGCCTGGGGGCCTGTGGTCTCACTCACTTGCCTTGATGGAGGAATCTTACCCTCCACCCCCATGCCCCCAGCTTCCATGTGGGGGAGGGACCTCGAAGAGGAGGAGTAATCATTTTGATTGTTGAGTTGAGGAGAATAAAGCGCATATGCATAGCTCTGCCCTGCCCTCTTTGGGGTTGGCCTGCAAGGAGACCTCCTTCTCCTCTGCTCCTCCAAAGCCAGGCCCTGCTGGAAAGATCCAAGGTTGTCCCTCTAAACTAGTGATAAGTAGCTAAGCATGCCTATGGCTTGGGATCCAGCTCTAGGAAGCCAATTATTGTCATGGATGGAAGCCATTTCTCCCACACTTGAGCAACAACAAAGTTGACATTTTCATCTCTGTTTGCCTGACTTCTGGATCTGCTTTCAGTTTGCTCTGGACTTAGCCAGGGAAAAAGGGGTACTATGTATCAGTTCCCTAAAACCTCAACCCTCAATTCAGAATTTATTTCCTCGATAAAATTATTCTTTGAGCTGGGTCTTATCTGGAAGCACCCAGAGCAAGGAGGATAGGAGGCACAGAAGGGCCACACAGAGGTGGGAAGTGGGCTTGGTCCATCCCAGAAGTCTTGTCTCCCACCGCTCTACAGGCAGCCCGTGCTGGGCTGTCCATGTTGCGTATATAAAGCATCAAAGCTGCTGCGACCAAGCCTTGCCTTTCTTTTGGACCCAGCATGGTCTAATGAAGGAAAAGCAAAGGAACTGATGAATGAGAAGCAACACCATGCTTTGGACTCCCGAGTCAGAAAGACAAATCAAGTTTCAAATTCTGACCCACTACCTATTAGCTGTGACCTTGAGTAAGTTGTATATCCTCCTTAATTTCCTCATCCATGAAATGGAGCTAAGGATAAATAACCTACTTTTTATTTTATTGTGACAAAATACAATAAAATTGACCATTTAAACCATTTTACAGTATACAATTCAGCAGCACTTATTACATTCACAATGATGTGCAGCCATCACCACTATCTAGTTCCGGAACATTTTCACCAGGGCAAAATGAAACCTCGTTTTACACTGCACGCCAACCCCTAGGCAACCCCTAAATAGAATTATAGAATACGTGACCCTTTATGTCTGTCCCTTAGCATAATGTAAGTAAGGGCTTTTTAAGAGTTGTTTATAACTGAGGTGGTTGCTCAGCTCTCCTTTCTTATGTGTTTCTCACATTCCAGTCCTGGGCATATAACAGGTCCAGGCTGTTGTGACTGTCCAGATAATAGATGCAAAGTGCCTACCACAGTTGCTGGCAGGGAGCAAGAAGGAGACGGGTGATTGCTATTATAGTGGTTATTGTCATCTTCCTTGGGGGTACCTCAGATCTGCAAGGCAGACCCTGGAGACCTGACACAGGCCCTGCTAGGACCCCAGGGGCTCCAAAGCCTGTTCCTGAGGGGAAAGGAAGATCTGGGGCTCAGGCCCACAACCACCAGGAGAGCTCCTGGCCCTGGTCCCATCTTCCCTTACAAAGAACAGCACTGTCTGCACCCCCAGGGCCAAGGAGCAGTAAAAGGGCCATAAAGCAAAGCAGCCTCACCATAAACCAGAGACAGAGTCATTAGCAGTTTCCTTTCTGATAAGGGCTTCAAGGGTTCGGAGGACACCGCTCTGATTTTCTTGATTTTCTTTGATTTCCACCGCTGGGTCCTTGCGCCCAAGATATTTGAATCCTTGGTTCAGAGTCCACAGAAAGGAGAAGATCAGGGAGGAGAAACAGAGAGATGGGGAAAAAACAGGAGGGCCCATCCCACCTGGGGCAAGAGTCCTTTGCCCAAGGGTTTCAGGCCACAACCTAAGAACTGAAAGGTGAGCTTCTGCCAAGGGGCTTTAATGGATCATCTTACCCTTCTTTGAAGCAGCTCTACTATTATCAACCTTTTAAGGAAACTGAGACCCAAAGGCAGGACCTGCTGCATAATTTGCAAGGCCCAGTGGGGAAAGCAAAAGTGAGGCCCCTTATGCATGGATCACAGGCCATGAAGCCACCCCAACTAGAGGTCACAGGGTAGTAGGTAGTGGGGGAGCCAGATGTGAACACAGTTAGTGGGGAAGAAAGAGCCCCCTCTGCCAGACATTCTACAAGGTGCTGCCACCAGCCAAGGTAAGGCTCAGAGAGGGGAGGTGATCAGTCGGAGCTCACCCCGCTCCCTGGGGGGTGTATTCAATCCCAAGGAGGCAGGGAAGTCAAGGTGAGCTGCTGACTTGGAAGAGGTCAACCTCTGCTTGTTTCAACACCCTTCTGGGCCGGTGGACAGGGTCGGGATTGGAAAGGGCTGCCACCGCCAAGGTCCCCACAGGACAGATGTGAAGACCCTCTCTGTAGCCGGCGGGAGTTGTTCAGAAGCCCTGCTCCCGAATTAGCTCCCTTTCTCAGATCTTTAGGTCAGTGCTCACAGACCTAAAGATCTGGAGGAATCTGATCTGAGCCACTATTTTTGAAGACCTGACCCATCAGGCTAAAGAGGCGTTTCACTGATTTTCCAGTTGGATACATGAAGAGTGATGCGTTCTTATGACTAAATACACAATTGGGGGGTCCAGACTGAGCCCCGAGACCTATGTCCCATTTCTGGCTCTGGCTCCAACTAGCTCTGTGACCCAGGCCGCTCCGGGCTGCTGGAGGCCCTCACCTGCTCTGGGAGGGCTGGGACACAAGCACCTCTGCCGCTGTGAGTCTCACAGTAACGGCTCTCATGCCCCTACTTTCTCTCCTTACTGCAGATCCCATTCAAGGGAGAGGGCCTAGCTTCAGTAAGAGGAGCAAAGACTTCAGAAGGTAGCAGCCTTCACCCTCTCGCTCTTCCCATGTGGCAGCCTGGCTTGGAGGCCACACACCCCACGACCCTGCTGGAGGATAACTGGGAGGGGAGAGCAGCTGGCTGGTGGCCTTTGATCCAGACCTCCAGCACGATGCATGGATGTTGGCAGATGCTAAGAGGTGGGGACCCACTTCTTCCATATGTCCCTGTGGCCCCCTCCAAAGAGCCATCATGCTTCTGCCTCAGGAGAAAGGACCAGGCTTTCCCAACACTCCTACAGTTAACAATGAGTCCGGGATGTCTATCTCAAGCATTCAGGGTTATTTATAATAGTAGGAAATTGGAAATGATATATATGTGTCCTTAGCTAAGTCACACAAATACATAAGCAATGCACAGGAATATTATATAGTCATATAAAAGGTAACAAGAGTTTTGAATGATGTTGGAAATGCTTATGATATGAGATGTTAACTCCAAAAAGCAAGATGCAAAATTGTACAGAATATGCAGTGAAAATGTATAGGAAAAAAAAAAGACTAGTAGATGGCGAGAGTGTGGATAAGTTTTTTTCTGATGGGCAGGCTAAGACAGCTATATCCTGTACCCTGTGATTCCACCCTCTCCCTGGGCACAGCTGTTGGACCAAGTCTGGCCATGCAGCCAATCATAGGCTAGCTAGCACCATATGACTTCAGTAGTCTGGCCTTGACGATGAGCTCATTTGTTCAGCTTTTCTCTTGAGCTTCAAAATCTGAACAGAGAAAAGAGAAAAAATTGCTCGGCTCCATGGAAGCCGAAGCTGTAGAAATGGGCCAGACGAGGAATGGCTGACCTGGCCCAGGGGTTTGTTGAAGTTATGAGGGAAGTGGGAGCAGTGGCAGGCCGGCAGGGGGACGAGCCGGGCGAGGGGGAGAGGAGCGGTGGGCAGCCACCTCAGCCTCCTGGGCTTCCAGCTCCCCACCAGGCCGTTTGTATTCTGGCAACACACTCCCATTTCCTCTTAAGGCCAATTGAATGGGTCTCTGGTCCTTGCAACTGAACAATATTTTCTTGTAGTTTGCAAAATTTCTGCAATGCCTTCATATGACTTTTAATAAGAAAGCACCACCAAAGAGAGGATTCCACAGCAACCTCAGGTGGCCCTATCGATTTGAAATGCCTTCTTATACCCAGTCGAATATTTTAAGTAAGTTTGGCCTTGCATCTTTTTCACCAGGGCTACAGGAGAACCTCAGTTCAAGGCAGTTTGGATGCCATAAAACCCAGGACATAAGTTTGGGGGCTTCGGTATCAGCGACTCCTAACCAGGGTCTGCTGGAGACAACCTGACAGGTCAACAGGGCTTTGCCCCTCTCAGAAATGTCATCTTGGAAGGGCAGTTTGGCAGCATTTATTTCAGGCTGAGCACATTTTTAGACAAAGGTAGGCGAATCTGCATTTGTACATGGGTCTCCAACTGCCTTGCACAGATGCTCAAGCACATACACACACACACACACACACACACACACCAGAGAACGAGCAGTCTGGAAATACCAGGCAAAAAAAGGGAAGAAAATATAAAATTAGTTTTAAAGAATTTGAAGTTCATTTCCTCAACCAGGGGACTTTTGTCTGTGTGAACAGACAAGAGTGATAAATTTCCTGGCCCTATAATCCCTTTAGCATTTCCATTCCCACCCTGGCTTCTCCCCTTGAAGGTTTTGTTCTCCACACTTCCTGCTATCTCAGACACTTGGCTGGTCTGTGGAATTGAAAGGGATGGCAGAGTGACCTCAAACGTTCTTTCCTCATGGATAAAATCCACATGACCACGTGCCCCTATCGGTTAGCTTTTGTGGAACTTCTTCCTACCTGCGTGAAGTAAGGAGCTGCTGAGGAGGCCCAGGGTGGGCGAAGTGGGGGAGGGGCTTAGACCTCGGGACTCTCCCTCAAAGCAACCAGGCACCCCACCCCACCCCCGTATGCACCCTCAGGCTGCTGGGAAGGGACAGAAGAATACTGGCCTTGGAGATCTTAAACTGGGGCTCATATCCCAATTTCACCACTTAGAAGCTGTGTGAGCTTGGGCAATTTTTTTTTTTTGCCCTTCCTGAGCCTCAATTTCGTCACCTGTAAAGTGGGAATGAACCTCCCTGTCATGGGGAGGAAGGAATGAGAAAATGGGCATGAAGCTCCACGAGTACAGTAAACGCCGCCTCTCTTCAGCTTAGGCACCAGGCTGCAGCTGTCCGTGGCTCCCCGCTCTGGCCTCCCTACAGGAAAACACCTAGGGCCTCTTCTAGGAGCAGACTGATGGCTCCCTTTGCAGACTGTGTCAACAGGCCACTCCACCCTGGCCTAGGGAAGGACGAGTGTCTGCAGCCATGGCTCTGTAAGCAGGTTTGGAAACACGTGTCCAACCCAACTCCAACCAGATGAGGCTGGCCTGCTTCCAGCGGACACTTTCTTTCAGAGCCCCGGCCAGAGGAGCTGTGCCCAGGTCGCCTCCTCAAGCAGCCAGGCTTGTTTGTTCCCAAGAGTCCTTGGGTCCAGACTGACAAGCTCACTTCTCTATTCCGGAGGCTCCATTCCGTAGGTCCAAGTCATGAGTCATGCCGCTGGGGAGGGGAAGGAAGGGTAGGTGCCCACCCCGTAGTTCCACGAGGCCAGGCCTCTCTCTGACAGGCAGGAGAAGGTGCTGCGCAAGGGAAGAGGGCTAAGACATGCTGTTCCCCCACCAGAGCGTGGGTTGGGTGAGCCAATGGCCTTTCCATATGGAGCAGATGGGCCTGAGGCAATTGGCCACTTCTCTTTGCTGAAAAAAAAATACACCACCACCACCCCAAAAACCCAACCCACCGGAGAATGCTGCATACCAGCGAAGAGTCACGGAAGGAAAGGAAATCCAAATGTTTTGAGTTTAGCTATTAAGCATAGTTTCCAGCGAGTGTACTCATGTCTTGAAATGAAACAGATGAAAGCAACATGTGTCAATGGTTGTAGGAAGGCAATAGTGTCATCAACAGGAAATAAAGAAATTGAACACTGAAGTCTCAGCCCAGAACTTCGCTCTTCTGGTGCCCTAGTTCCAAAGGCTTTCCGCATTGAAGACAGAGGCCGCTTCCCACACACCTGGATCTCTGCCCCTCCAAAACCTGCCCCCATGGCTCTGGGGGAACCCCTGGCAGGGATCGGGAATCCAGAGAAGGACTCCCTTTGTTTCTTGAAAGACGGTGGCTGTGGAAGGAAGGAGGCCCCACCAGGCCCTGGAGTGGCTGAAGAGCATGCTGTGGAGCCCCTCTCTCCAGGAGGCATCTACAAAGCCCTGGCTGCAGGACTGCAGTTTAGAGCTTCTGGCAAGGGCAGTACCCGCTGCTGGCAGAGGAGGCAATGGAGGCCAGTGGACTGGTGCCGGAAGGGTGGGTGGCACCACCAGGGAGTCCGGCCGGCCCGAGGAATGCTGAATGCTGCTTGGGCCGGGGCGCAGGTGGGAGCAGGCCAGGCCTGGGAGAGCCTACCCAATCCCTCCACCCAAGACAGAGTAAAGAAAGCGTGCACCGGCCCCTCTCACCAACCCCCAAGGTGAGGCTAATGTCGGTGCACCTTGATGATGGTCAGACCAGCTCCTCCAGGCCAGTCTCCAGGGAGGGAAGCCTGCTATTTGGCTTTAGGAATGCCCACCTCGCTGGTCACTTCATGTATATATCATGAGCAAGTAATATAAAATTGGAAAATAAAACAGATACAACTGCTGGAGGCACCAAGTGAGTGCTTTTGTCTGGCCGGTTTCAGACAGGGTCCAGTGGTGCCGAGGCAGACGCTGAGGTCTGCTCCTGCTACACACATCCTTGCGGGAGGGGGAGTTTCCAAAAAATAGATTCCAGAGCACTGTCCCGAGGCTCACGAGGCCAGGGTGAGGGATCATTGACACTGTCCACTGACTCTTGGATTAACACGGACCGAGATGTCTAAAAGCCACTGACAGTAGCATTGCCATTACATTCTGGTAAACTTAATGGCCAGCGATGCCTCAATTCCTTTTCTCATCATTTTATTTTTATTTTTGGCAGGTCTTGTCATTGGATTCCAGCACAGGTGCTTTGGTATTCATGCAGAAACATACATACCTGGGCTTACTGAATCTGTGCTCATGCCTCCTTAAGGGGCATCAGCAGGTCCACGGGACCCACATCTGTAGGTGCCTGCCACATGCCATGCACTGTGCTGGGCTCAGGGACAGAGTCCAGAGATGGCCCAGCATAGGCATTGTCCTCCAGAGCCTTCACTTTCCAGGAATTAACATATAAACAGATACTGACCCGATGATATGGTGAGAGCCAAGGTGGATGTGGATGCAGGTGCTGGGGAAGCGAGGGGGCCACAAAGCCTGCCCGGGGCCACGGACGAAGCAGCAGAACCAGTCTAAGGACACTGGGAAGGGCATCCAGGCAGATGGAACAGTGTGAGCAAAGGCACAGAAGCTAGCAACAGCCCCGGGCGTGGGGGCAGCTGCCGCACAGCTGTGCTATTTTAGACACAGAGTGGGGGCTGCCATGGCCGGATCAAGGAGAAACCCACTGTGGTGCTGGAGTATGGCCTTGACTTTGAAGTTAAATCACTTAAGATCCAGTAGTGGGGAAGCTGGGCAGCCCCTGCTGTGTTATAGAAAGCGCCTCCTTGTGGGAGTGTGGCTGCTGAGGGGTGGTATTCAATGGGAGGACGCAGGAAGCAGGGAGACTGGATGTGTTACTCTCATCTAAGAGACCAGATTTGTTTAGAAATTTACATTTTATTTCAGTAGTTGTCTTAGGTTGGGCTCTGTAGAAGGTGACCCTGAGATGGGAATTTATGTGAATTATTAGGGAATATTCTTAGAAAAATCCAGTAGGGGAGTGGGAGAAGTGGGAAGAAAGTCAAGTGGGAAAAAGCCAAGTAAGGGCATGATACCAAGCAACATCCCACAGAGGGTAACTCTGGGTCAACCCACAGGGACACCTACAGGCAGTGTACTCACCCCTCAATGTGGCTTGGGGACAAAGGAGCTGGGATATTTACATCCTAGGTCTTGACAGTCAGGGCTGGGGCAGAGTGGGTATGGACAGAGGAGGCAGACACTTCTGGATCTCTGAGCCTGCAGGTAATGCAGGTCCTCAGCAGCCTCCACAAGAGGTGCAGGAGGGGGGAGCAGATGTGACTCATGCATTTGAGCACCCGCCTACCACATGGGAGGTCCTAGGTGTGGTTCCTGGTGCCTCCTAAAGAAGACAAGCAAGACAGCAATCTGACTCAATGGGCAGGCATGGTGAGCTGACACAACAAGATGATGCAACAAGAGACACAAGGAGGAAAACATAGTGAGAGACACAACAAAGCAGGGCATGGAGGTGGCTTAAGTGATTAGGTGCCTCCCTCCCACAGCAGAGGTCCCGGGTTCGGTTCCCGGTGCCTCCTGAAAATAAAGATGAGCACACAACAAATAGACACAGCAAATGCAAACAATGAGGTGGTGGGGAGAAATAAATAAAAATCTTTTTAAAAAGAGAGATGCAGGAAGGAAAGCTGGGAAGGAAAGCTCTGAGGCAGTGAGGGTCGGAGGGCAGCAGGCTGAGGGCATCTGCTGCAGTTATGAGCCTGCCCCAGGCCTCCCAGCACATCCTGTGGACATTGGGCTCAGCCGGAGTGTGCTTGGGGAACCCATGGCTCCCATCTAAAATGCCCAGAAAGGTCCCAAACAGGGCTGCATCAGCTCCATTTCCAGGATTATGGGGACATTCTGGCTCTGAAAGTTTCATCCCAGCTGCGAAGGGGCAAGGGATGGCTCAGACAGCAATGCCGGCCCCTATGGGCCCCACCTGCTAACCCTGAACACAGCAAGGGCTACAACAGGGCATTGCAGCAAGAATCCGGGGCTGGGCCTCCGGGGCCTGGAGCTCCAGGCCTGGCTTCCCTGACTGGCTGTGTGACCGTGGGGCAAGTTCAAAGCCCCATCTGTGACTCAGCACCTTTGTCTCCACGGTTGGGATGGCTCTACCCGCCATCTTAGCAGCGTAATGAGGAACCAGCCTGGGAATGGTTCTCCAAGAATGTCAAGGTGTGTCATAAATACAAAGTTTACTTCCAAAATGACGAGTAATGCTAGGTATGGCAAGCAGGGAGGAAAAGAATAATCACGGTACATCCTCTATGGGCTGAGGCTGCCCTTACAAGCTTCCTGCAAATATGTGAAGGTGCACAGAATGGACCTTTGACCCTCAAGGTGAGATACGGAGACCTTGGTCTATCACTGCCTTCACAGATAGCACTAAGGCATGTGATCTTCACCCAAAATGCAAGGGATCACTGCATATTTAAGTTATGGCTTCACACTTGATGATAGAGATCAATGAGATTCCAATAGGCCTTTGAGCAGGCCCAGAGCCAGGTCCCATGCCCCCTCCCAGTCCATCCAGGTACACGCAGCTTGCCCCACGTCCATCCCCAGTCCTGACACCCACCCTCCAGGACCAGGCCAACTTTCCATGATGTTCCAGAGCCGTTCAGCCCCAAAGCTAACCTCTTCTGCTTAATAATGGGGTGGGGAAGGCATCACCTCTTCTGTGGATGAGGTGGCCTGGGGAACCCCACCTCTTTCCCTTCTTCCTTTTGGCAGCCCTTTCACATCCTCTCCTGGCAGACCCACAAGCAGAGTGGCTCCCTCTAAGACACGCGGATCTGTCTTCCAGACACATTTACAAAATCTGCTTGTCCTGTTTCCTCAAGGTTGCAAGGAAAAGTGAAAACTATGTCTGTGAAACAACCATCAGGAGACTCCAGTATAACTTCTGCCGGCAACTAGGTAAGGGTTTGTGCCTGATCTCACTGTGGGAACCCTGGTGCCCTAAAGGAGGGGATGAGGGTGTATTAGTCTGGGTTCTCTAGGGAAACAGCCAACAGGAGATATCTGTAAATGGTATGAGATTTTATAAAATTGCCTCACAGGACTAGTGGGGATGCACAAGTCCAAATTCTGTAGGGCAGGCTGCAAACCAGGGGCTCCGATGAAGATCCTTGATGAGTTTCCCAGGAGATGCTGGCTGTCCGAAGCAGAGATGGGAATTTTCTCTCTGAAGGCTGAAATCACTTCCCCTTTTAAGGCCTTCAACTGATGGAAGAGATGTCACTCATTGCTGATGGCAATCTCCTCAGTTGATTGTAGATGTAACCAGCTATCTATGCAATCAACTCACTGATGATTAAAGTCCATGAAATACCCTTGTATTACAATTAGTCCAGTGCTTGCTTGGCCAGACAACTGGGCTTTGCCTAACCATAGCCTAACCATCGCAGAGGGTGAGGGGGCAGGGAGTCTCTGGCCTGCTCCAGGGCAGCCAGGCTCTCCTTGGATCCCACAGTGTCTCTCTCCATCAAAGGCCCCATCTGCTGGTGGTCAAGGGTGCCTCTGACCATTGTCTCTAGACCATAAGCTCTTCAAGGGCAAGGACGAGAGTCATTCCCTTTACATCCCCACGGCTTCACCCAGGCAGGTGTTAGGCAGATGTATGGCCCTTGACGACTGACAGTAAATGAGTGGCTGTGTTTCATCAACCACCAATGGGGAAACCAAGGAGCTGAGAGGCTGCCGGACTTACCCAAGCCATGCTGGTCAGTAAATGGCAGAGTCTGGATTTGAAACATGTCTGCCTGACTTCAAAGTGTAGGCTCATTCCAATATACCACACACGTTTCTAAACTAAGACATCTGGGTTACAACACTATAAAAATCAAAGGTTGACGATACTCAAGTTCCCAGCCTCCAGTTCCCACATGGACTAGTTCTGTCCCAGAGCTGAGGATCCATGATCCTGGCTGCAGGCACATCTTTGCCAATGAGGGGTCTGAATAAGAGAGCAACAAAGGCTCTTGTCCCCAGGCTGGAAGGACAGGCCGTGTGAAGCATCTTCAGGTTATCTCTTCGGCAGGAGTAGGTAGGCCACAGTGTATAATATCTAAATTAGCGAGGTTTTATTTATTAATTTTTTCTTTATTTTTAAAGGAGCTTTAGATTACATAAATGTTACCTTGAAAATATAGGGGATTCTCATATACCCTGCACCCTCCCCCTCTAGCAGAGGTTTTAAAAAATTTTTAGATTGAATTCTGGAGCAAGGCATATCATTTCCCCCATGAGATTCATCTTTCTAAGCACAAGATATTTTGAAAATTTGTCATAGTTTTTCGAGAACAAACCAAATGCAAAGAACCAAGCAAGCAACTCTCAATGGCGTAATAGAAGGGTGATGTATTGGTGATCAAGAGTCTTTCTTATTTCAGTGTGAGCACACATTCCTATTCAGGGGACTCTGTGGCTCTTGTGATTCAGGCACAGTTAGTCAAAAGCTTTTTTCTAAGCTTTACCAAAAAGAAAAAAAAAAAAGCTGGAAGTGAAGGTCGATGCAACTGATTAGATCACAGGTGTTAAAAGGTGCTAAAACACCCAAAGGACCAGCTGCCAAGGCCACGGTCATCTCCCTTAGCCTCCTCCCCACACTGTCATCCTGCAAACGGCTGGCAGCTGCAGGGTTAGCAAGCAGAAGAGACGTGGTTGCGGGGTGCCAGGTGTGCCCCGAGCTTTCTCCTGCCCTTCCACCTGAGGCCCAAGTATGAAATGCCACTCTAGGAGTTGGGGCTGCGGCTCGAGGTGCTGCAGACCCTTTTGCTAGGGTAGCAGTCATTTATGCTTCCTGAGAGAAGGGTTATGCAAGAAATGGAAGTGAGGCCCGAAGGTGGAGGGGACAGCAGTCAGGCGGTCATCTCAGGCCTGCTGGCGGCCACTCCCCTGGAGCTGGGCAGAGCCCCTCTGCACTGGGAGAGGCCTGCGCCGGCCCTGGGGCCAGGAATGCCTCTCCTGCTCACTCTCCGTAGAAGCCCTGGAGGAGAATGGCTGATGGGGCCGAGGCCTGCTGGCAACGGTGGCCGGTGGCCGTGGTGAGGGTATTCTAGTTAGGGCCCCCGGCCCCCAGCTCCACCCCCCATCAGCACTGGCCCAGGAATGTGGCCGGAGCGCCGGGCTGCGCAGTCTCTCCGAGAGGCACTAGTGTCCTGGCAGCTGTTCAAGTGTTGATCCATTTCAAAGGCCTTTTGTTAAACTTCTAAAGGCCAAAAGGCGCCGAGAAAGGCTCGCAATTCCAGTGACCTGGAAGGCTATCGGGCTCCCCTCCAGCCCGGAGAATGGACAGTCAGCGCAGTAAATCAGGGGATGGGTCCGCAGGGGTGGGGAGGTTCCGAGGCACCTTCCTCGCCTGTGCATTTACTGAAGGGTGACTCTAGGTGAGCAGAGCAGGAAAGCAACTGAGGAGGTTTGGGAGACAAATTAGAGAGGCATTGGCTCTCCCTCGGAGGATGTCCTAGTTTAATGTGGACTTCCTTCCCCTTTTCCGCAGGGTTGGTTTTTTTTTTTTTAGGAGTTACCGGGGATTGAACCAGGGACCTAATACGTGGGAAGCAGGCGCTCAACCACTGAGCTACCCCTGCTCCCTTTTCCCACAGGTCTTGAGACTCTGCTTCTCTACTACCGATTCACTGGATTTTGGGGCCAGTCACCTCATCTTTCTGATACTCTTATTTCTCATTCATAAAATAAAGACTTGCCGTGGCTGCCAGGCCTGCTTCTCTCTGATGGGCGCCAAAGGCATCTCCTAGGAGGCGTAAGTCTTTCTGGACTTCGGGAGTTGGGGAGGCAGCAGCAGCAGAGGCAGCGCTGGGAGGGAAGGCCGGTGGGCCCAGAAAGGCCCCGCCTGACCCCCCGAGGCTCCTGAGGGTTCAAGTACTCCCCTGGCTCAGTGACGGTCCTCCCCCGACCCCATGCCACCCAGCGCTCCCCGTCCTCAGTGGACAGAGCCTGCCCAGGGGAGCAGCCAGTCGGCAAAGCAGCAGGTCCCCTGGGGTCTGAGCAGAGAAGGCTTTCCTGCCCTCTGAAAACCCTCGCTCTTTATGGGTCTTCATTTGATTTGAATGCTTGATTGCCTTTGGGAAGGGGTGGGGACCGAGCAGGACCTTTGATCTTCTCGCCTCCCCAGAGTTCCTGGGGTCTGTGGTTTGGCAAAGAAGTTTTGGGTTAGCAGCAGTTGATGCCACCCGAGAGAGGGGAGCGCTCAGGCCCAAAGTGACGCCAGGTTCCCGGCCGGGCGCAGTGATACCTGGAGCTTTGAAGCCCGTAATGACTCCAGACCGTCTTCTCAAGTGAGCGGCTACAAATGTTAATAAAATTAAAGCCACCTGAGAGTTCAGCTTGGCGCTCCTTTGAAAGCAAGTCTGTGATGGGTTATTACCCTCAATTACCTAGTTGTCCACTCTCTTAGCTTGGGGTTAAACTCTGAACTCTTCCCTTTGAAGACATTATCCTTTTATCTATGACTGGACCAAGGAATTTCAGGACAAGAATCGATGGAAACTTCATAAGAATAGCAGAGCCGGGAGGGGAAAAGGTGTGAATATCCCTTTAACTGCTGGACCACTCAGGGAGCCTGGGGGTGGGGCAGAGCCTGGACTGTGTCCCCAACTTACAGGAGAAAAAGGCGGGGTGGGAGGAATTCCACCAATAACAGCCCAGCGAGCAACTTTCAGATCCTCCAGAAAATAAAGAGGAAGCGATCATTTGGGGGGTGGGGGTGGCGATCAGAGACGTGCAGCCCTCATCAAAGGGGAAGAGAAAGTAATGAAGCAAAAAGACACACAGAATGGCTTTAATTAGGGCTTTGATGCCTGACATGGTGCGTGACACTGTTAAGGGGGGAGGGGGACTGACCATTCATGCACCAGGAAATGGCTTGTTAAAAAGATCTGTCCCCCAAAGAGGCTGGCGGAGAGAGGGGAAGCTTTCATCCCGGCTTCCCCAACCAGAGGAAAGTCAGTCCCACAAGGATCCTCACCATCACCAGGGGAAAGGAAACACACATCACAGCTCTTTTATTTTTTCCCCAAAAAGTCTTTCTGGGTTCCCAGAGGCAGAAGC
>JAQZBX010055968.1:0-18291 GCA_029593785.1 Cabassous unicinctus
GAACCCCAGAAGCCTGAACCCTGGCAAACGCTGGCAGCTGTCTTGCTCCAACACGTGACAATGGACTTTGGTGAGGGAAGAAACTTATGCTTTATGGCCTGGTAACTGTGGACTTCTACCCCAAATAAATACCCTTTATAAAGACCAACCCATTTTTGGTATTTCACATTAGCACCCCTTTGGCTGACTAATACAGAGGCCATAATAAAATGGATATTCTAACCCACCAAAGATACAAAAAAACTCCATACTTATCCTAAAAAATTACAGCAATAATATCAAAAGACTATATTCGCCTGAGACAGCTTATGGGTAGAGATCCTGATAAAATCATACTGGACCTTACTAAGCAGGAGCTTTCTCAGCTCTGGCAGTTCAGTAACTCTTGGCAAGTGGCCTTAGTAGATTTTATTGGAACAATTGATAATCATTTCCCAAATTCAAAATATTTACAGTTTTTAAAACATACTTCATGGATGCTTCCTAAGGTTGTCAAACAACAACCACTCTCTGCTGCACTTACTTACTACACTGATGGCAACAGTAATGGAAATGCAGGCTATTTCAGCCCAACTACAAAACCTTGGAAAACACCTTATTTGTCTGACCAAAAGGTGGAACTAATGGCTGTTGTTCAATTGGTAACTGATGTTTCTGAGACTTTCAATATTGGGTCCTATTCTGCTTATGTCTGTCACATTGTTTGTAATATAGAAACATCTCAATAACTCCAATTTCTGAATTAAAAGTGCTTTTCCTACAATTACAAAAGACTGTTTATGAATAATCTAATCCAATTTACATTACTCATATTCATTCTCATTCTCAACTTCCTGGCCTATGGCTTCACAAAATTATTTGGTAGATGAGCTTATTGTTCATACTGAAACTGCTGCTGATTATCATGAACTTACACATACTAATGCTTCTGGCTTACATCATAAATATCCCCACTTAACAGTAAAAGTAAGGAAAAAGATTGCTAGACAATGTCCTACTTGTGGGCCCATAAATGCCCCCATTATCTCTCCAGGAGTAAATTCCCATGGAGAACATCCTAGTGAAATTTGGCAAATGGATGTTACACATGTGCCCTCTTTTTGCCACTTTCAATATGTACATGTAATAGTGGACACATTTTCTAATTTTATTTGGGCAAATTCTCACACTGGTGAAAAGGACTCACATGTCCATGCTCACTTATTACATTGTTTTTCTGTAGTGGGCCTGGTGGCACAGCTAAAAACTGATAATGGGCCTCCCTATCTTAGTCAATCTTTCAAAAAATTTTGCAGTGACTGGAATATTAAACATGTTACAGGAATTCCATATAACCCCCAAGGACAAGCAATAGTAGAAAAAAGCAAACACTTACCAAAATTAATGTTGTGAAAACAAAAGGGGGAGATGGAGGAGAATCTGCTAAAGACAAACTATCTAAAGCATTGCTTACCTTAAATTTTCTTAATAGACAAAAAATTTCTAATACCACAGCAGCAGAAAGACAATGGGAAGATAATAAAAAGAATGAAAATGCAAAATGCAGACAACCGATATATTGGAAAAATGAAACAACCAATAAAAGAGAAAAAGGAGAGGTAAAAATTCGGGGCTGAGGTTTTTCTCTTATCATTACAGAAACAGGAGAACAGCAGTGGATCCCCTGCAGAAGAATCAAGCCTAGAGTTGAAGATGCTGCCAAAACTTAAACTATGAAAATTGTGGTTTCACATTGGATTAATTATAGGTAAAGTATTAGGTCAAAGTAACATACTATATCATAATTACACTTTTTAGGCATATATTACCAACACACTGCTTTTAAAGCTGTTAACCTGGGCTGGTGAGTCTTATCCAATTTATCTTAATCAATTTCACCATTTTCTGGGACCTATAGAATTATGGCCACCCTTAAAGCCAAAAGAAGAAGAGAAATTTATAGAAAATTTAATTTTACCTTTTATAGACCACCCTCTTTGTATTGAACATGGTTCCACATGCATGCAACCTCAATATTGCAGTGTAGTTTTAACAGAGAAAAATCAACCTCAAATTTATATTCTCATTTTCCCTTCTTTACCATATAAATCTGAAAATATGGTAAATCTTACATTTCCCTCTCAAAACAGATTACTAAATGACAAATGACATGTATGTCATGGTTTTACAGAGGTTGTGTTGTTTAATGATTGCTACGTAATTGTAAAGGATCGGGCCGTTATAGGAATGCCAAAGCCTGTTAAAAACACAACTGTATCTTTGTTCATTAACAATTCAACCATAACCACTAATGACAGTAATCCTTGTTTTTGGAATTTTGATAATACGGCATTTACTAACAGCTCAATAAATTGGATAAATCAAGGAAGATGTATCCCACAACCATCGAACACTAAACTTAATGAAACTCAAAATTCTTTCTGGAAATTATTTTTGGGAAATGGCCCAATTTTTGAGTGGCAAGGCAATAAAACTAATATTACCAGTTTATAAAGAAAATCAACTCAATTTCTTACACTATGTGTACAAGATCCTATAGTTTTTATCATTGGAAAAATAACTTTTGGTGAAAGGAACATTACCTGCTCCAATTGCTCTTTATTTACAAGTCTTAAGAATTCATATTTGCAGGAAAACCAAACTCTTTTTATAGCAAGAAAAGAAAAGGACTATGGTTACTGGTTCAGATGACCAGATATTGGCAACAATCTCCAGGATACCAGTTGCTGTTGTACTTCCCCAACCATTATTTTAAAAGAATTAAAAGACTCATTGGACTTTTAATAGCAAGAATTTTGGGACTGATTGGCATCATAACCACTGCAGCTGTCACTGGCACAAGCCTGCATCAAGGAGTCCAGACTCAACAATATGTTAAGGACTGGCATAAAAATGCAAGTGAGATGTGCCATAGCCAGTCTCACATTGCTATGGAACTGAATAATAGTATGGATGATCTTGAAACAACTATTATACATTTGGGTAATCAAATCTATAATTTAAACTCGTTAAGAGCTTTTAAATGTGATTGGAATGAAAGTTCTTTTTGTATTACTCCTTTGCCTTATAATAATAATGAGAATGATTGGGAAGAAGTGAAAAATCATTTGATTGTGTATAAGCATAATATTTCTTTAGATATTTTAGAAATGCAAAAGAAAGCATTGATCATGCCTCAAAATGAATGGAAAGAAACCCCTGGTGCAGAATTGTGGAATGAATTGTCTGAAAATTTAAATACTGTCAATCTGTTTCACTGGTGGAATCAAACACACTTCAAATATCATTTTGGATTGAATTAGGAATTATTGTTTTATGCATTTTAATTTTTTTCCAATGGTAGAGTAATAACATATATTCACAGAAAAAATAAAAAATTGAATTAGATAAATGCATTTATATTAAGAAACTTAGCCATGAAAAACTAAGTTTACATTATTTGTGGTAGAAAGTAGTATACTAACAACCCCATTATTTTACTACTAATTATATACATAAAAGCATACAAATAAGGAACCTGAAGAAGTATAAAATATAATTGAAATTGCCTTCCATGTAAGAGCTCAAAAGCTTGCCTGGTAGACAAAGACGGGTAAGATTCTCAGAGGAGGACAATTTAAGACAGGCACAGTCACAAAAGCCTATGGAAGAAGACAAGTGTGATAAGAGGTCACCTTGTATCATCTTATATAATGGTTCCTATAAGCTTCACTTAAAAATTAATTAATAAATAGGAGGAAATGAAGGAGATCAATTAAGGGCCATGACTCATAACAGAAAGCAGGCCACGTTGGTATGTATGGAGCAGGCATCTTCAGTCTTGAGACACTAAGATAAGATCTGGTAAGAGCCTGGTGGAGAAGCATTCTGTGCTTCCAGGAGTGTATCTTGTATATGTCAGATGACTAACAAGGTCTGTTATGTGCAGGAATGTAGACAGAACTAAACCATTAACTCTAAAGACTTGCTGACTTAAGTAACATGTAACCCATCAAGTATCTATTACTTTTGCAAACGTGCACATGTATTTTCTTTGTTCTAAAGCTAAATAAAAGCCATGATGTTTTGTGCTGTGGGACTCTCCCCTTGGATGGAGGGTCCCCTGACCCTGGCTATCTCTTGTTTCTTTCTGATCTGTGGCATCATTTTCATGGACCTAGTTCATGAACATCAATAGTTCTTCGAGAAGATTAAAAGTTGACAAAACCTTGGCCAGACTAAGAAAAAGAGAAAGCAGATGCAAATACACGAAATAAGGAATGAAGAAGGGGATATCAGTACTGACCCCACAGAAATAAAGAGTATCATAAGAGGATACTTTGAAAAATTATATGCCAACAAGAATGATAATTTAGAGGAAATGGACAAATTCCTAGAAACTCAAAAACAGCCTACATTGATAAAAGAAGAAATTGATGAACTCAACAGTCCAATTATAAGTAAAGAGATAGACCCAGTCATCAAAAACCTCCCAACTAAGAAGAGCCCAGGACCCAATGGCTACACAGCTGAATTCTGCTAAACATTCCAGAAAAAGTTAACACCAATCCTGCTTAAGATCTTTAAAAAATAGAACTAGAAGGAACATTGCCTACCTCATTCTATGATGTCAACATTACCCCAATACCAAAGCCAAACAAAGATACCACAAGAAAGAAAAATTACGACCACTTACTCTAATGAATCTAGATGATAAAATCCTCAACAAAATACTTGCTAATCACATTCAACAACATACCAAAAGAATTATACACCACAACCAAGTGGGTTTCTTCCTGGGTATGCAAGGATGGTTCAACATTAGAAAATCTATCAATGTAATACACTACATAAACAGATTGAAAGAACAAAAGCACTTGATCATCTCTACAGATGCAGAAAAAGCATTTGACAAAATACAGCACACTTCCTGATAAAACCACTGCAAAAGATAGGAATAGAAGGAAACTTTCTGAACATGATGAAGGGTATATATGAAAAACACAAAGATAACATCATCTTCAATGTTGAAATCTTAAAAGCCTTCCCTCTGAGATCGGGAACAAGACAAAGTGCACATTATCTCCACTCTTATTTAACATTGTCTTAGAAGTACTTGCTCAAGCACTGTGGCAAGAAAAAGATATAAAATGCACTCAAATTGGAAAAGAAGTAAAAATTCCATTATTTGGAGATGACATGATCCTCTACATAGAAAACCTGAGAAATCTACAACAAAGCTTCTAAAACTTATGAAGAAGTTGAGTAATGTAGCAGGCTATAAGATCAATGCTCAAAAATCAGTAGTAGCTTGTTTCTCGAACCCAGGCTGCAGCTGAGACTTTTAAAACATGAAGAGGAGAGAGGCAAGATGGTGTCAGTTTAGGAGGGCACTCACTGACTAGCTCTCTGAGGATGGCTGATTGTGGACAGTGTCCTGCCTGGGGGTCTGTGCTCTGGGCACATGAAGCAAGAACACTGGGACATCTATCTGCAGGCAGATTGATGGTGTGGCCAGATCAGTAGAGATTTGTGAGTTTTAAGCCTGCCTGTGGTTGTTAACACAGATGGCTGAGCTCCACCATCAGGGAAAAAGGTTGGTTTGAGCCGTGACTCCCACATGACAACCCAGTGTGAGGGAGCATACACTGAGAGAGGGAGGGTCCTGACAGAAGGGGAGAGGAGTTTCCCTTCTGTGGATTTGGCAACCAGGACCCCCTCATAGCTTTGTGGAGCATATAAGCTGGCTTGAAGCAGTGCCAGGCTGAAGGGAGAGTCAAATCTACTAAGGAAGCCTGATTTACGCAGCAGCCCAGGGACACTGAGGCTTGGCTCCAGATGGGGTGGAGTCAGTGAATTTTATCGCTCTGCACTGACAAGCATCAGAGCATCAGCTCCCCTTGGGAAGCCAAGTGGGAAGTGCTTGATTAGTTTACATAAGTCTAGTTAGGGTCCCCTCGGTGAAGGGCGTGGTCTAGAGGAGGACTTGTTTTGGGTCCCTTATTTTGCCAAAAATTAAAAATATAAAGAAGACAGTCACTTTAAAAAATGAATTCTTCTTTAAAATTTAGTTTAATGTTAAAATCTGCCTCAAAACCTGCAGATAGAACCCTGCAGAGAAATTGATTGATAAACACAAGCAGGCTGAGAGGCTCCACAAGCATCCTAGAAGGAACACTGTTCTTCCTTAGCTTTGTTTGAATGCTTGCTTGGGTGGTAGTTTGGTTTTTCTCTGTTTATTTGTTGTCTCTTGCTTTTCTTTCCTCTTTCCTCCCCTCTTCTTTATTCCTTCTTTTTTTTTTCTTTCTAATTAGGTGCAGCTAGCTTGTCTCCTCTTTGATATACTTCTTCTTCAGTGATTTCCCATTCTCTGTCTATATTGATTTTGCCTCCCAAGCTCTCTATTCCCCTTTCTTCAGCATTCTGCCTTCTGCTTTCTGTTGTAGTAATTACACACCATATTTTTTCATTATCCCACAATGTAAGGGTATCAATTTGTATTGTATCTATTCTGTTTTCTTCTTTTAAAATTAATAGTAACTTTTTATTTTCAGCCCTTTCTTCACTATTTCTCTCCCTCCTCCACATTCTAGCCTTCTAAATCATTATATATATCCCTTTATTTGGTTTCCCAGGACATTGTAGGTACTCCACTTTTTTTCCTATTACTCTACACTGCATACATGAGTTAAATATTCATTTCACTAAATCTTATTTGGCCCTTCTTCTAACTTTTATCAATATTTTTATTATCTTTCTTCCTTTCTCATGTTTTTCAATTCCTCTGGCCCTAATCTTTTGCCATGAAGGTAACATAGAAAGAAGGAGGAAATAAAATAAGAAAAAAAAGTGTCAAAGGGAAAACTCAACACACATGGAGAACAACCAGCTAAATAAATCTCTAGAGCAGAGAGAGAAGCTAATCAACTGAATAAACCCATCAAGATGAAATGATGACTAGAAGGCAACAAAAAATTAGAAGCCACATGAGAAACAGGAAGACATGGACCAGTCCAATGAATAAACTAAAAACCAGGAAAAGATGCAGAACATTGAACAACTAATCAAAGATTTCCAAACAAATGTCATGGACCAACATAATGAAGTGAAGGAAGAGAATAAGGATATAAAGAAGACACTGGGAGAACATACTGAAGAAATTTTAAACATACACAAAAGATAATGGATATGATGGTGATCAATGGCACAATCCAAGAAATCAAAAAGATGCTGGATTCACATAAGAGCAGATTAGAACACGCAGAAGAAAGAATTAGTGTTGTGGAAGACAATACATCTGAAATCAAACAGATGGTAGAACAGATAGAAAAAAAGATAGCAAAAATCCAGCAAGCATTCAGGGATTTAACCGACAACAAAAAACATGCAAACATATGCATTATGGGCCTCCCAGAAGGAGAAGAGAAGGGAAAGGGAACAGGAGGAGTATTGAGGGAAATAATGGCTGAAAACTTCCCAACCTTATTGAGAGAGATGGATGTGCAGATCCAGGAAGCACAGTGCATCCCAAACAGTATAAATATCAACAGGCAAACCACAAGACATATACTTGTCAAAATGTCCGATGGTCAAGACAAAGAGAAAATACTCAAGACAGCAAGAGAAAAGAGAACCATCACATACAGGGGAAGCACAATAAGATTAAGTGCTGATTTCTTACCTGAAATCATGGAGGCAGGAAGACAGTGGTATGACATAGTCAAAGTACTAATAAGTAAAAACTTCCAGCCTTGAATTCTCTATCCAGCAAAACTGGTATTCCAAAATGATGGAGAGTTCAAAATATTCATTGATGAACAAAAGTAAGAGAGTATGTCAATAAGAAACCTGCAATTCAAGAAATTTGAAAGGAAGTTCTACAAGTTGAAAGGATAAAACAAGGGAGAGAGAGTTGAAGGAGAGTTTAAAAACAACCAAAAAGACAAAAACAGAAACTAAATAACATACGGCATACATTAACTAAAGAAAACATGGCTGAAGTAAGAAAGTCATTGCGAGTAATAACACTGAATGTTAATGCATTAAATTCACCAGTCAAGAGATGCATATTGGCAGAATGGATAAGAAAATTAGATCCACCTATATGCTGTCTACAAGAAACCAACTTTTGACCCAGGGATTCAAGGATACTGGAAGTGAATGGCTGGAAAATAATTTTACAAGCTAACAATAGCCAAAAAAAGGCAGGAGTAGCTATTCTAATATCAGACAAAATAGACTTTAAATGGAAAACTATTGTAAGAAACAAAAATGGATACTATATATTAGTAAAAGGGGTAATCTCTCAAGAAGAGAGAACAATCATAAACAAATATGCACAGAATCAGGGTGCTTCAAAATACATGAGGCAAACTCTGGAAAAACTAAGTGGAGAAATAAATGCATCTACAATTATAGCGGGGGACTTTAATACATTACCATCATTAGAAAGTACATCTAGACAGAGAATCAATAAAGAAACAAAGGCCCTGAGCAATACATTAGAGGACCTGGACTTAATAGAAACATACAGAACACTACACCCAAATACAGCAGGATTTACATTCTTCTCAAGAGCACATGGATCATCCTCCAAGATAGAACACATGGTAGACCACAGAACAACTCTCAATGAATTCAGAAAGTTTGAGATTATACAAAGTAATTTCTCTGACCACAATGGAATGAAATTGGAAATCACTAAGGGGCAGAGAAAGAGGTTAGGCACAAAGATATGGAAGTATATGTAAAAGGTAAAAGAGGATGGTCCACTGATGGGTTCTTGTTATTGATGACTAGCCTTATGAGTCTCTGCTCTTCTAATTGAAACTTAGCCTCCTGTTATCAGGTGCCTAAGGGTTGCCACTTGACAGCCTCCTTGTTGCTTACATGTGGCCTCTGCCTAAGCCAAACTCAGTATATGAATTCATTACCTGCTCCGCAGTGTGGGACATGACTCCTGGGGATAACCCTCCCTGACAATGAAGGATTAATACCAAGTGCCAAGTGGCAATAGGAGTGGAAAAAAGACCTTGAATAAAAGGGGGAAAACATAAAGACAAATGAGTTTTATCTTATAAAGATAATGTTAAATATGAGATAAAATACATGGAAACTAAAAAAAAACTGCAAATAAGATAAAATTAAAGGATTGGGGTATTCAGAAAATGGGAAAAAACAAATAATTAAGAAAAAAAAATTTAATATATTTTTCCTTTTGTCACTGCTTTATTGTGTGTCCAGTCTGTACTGTGGCACCTGATCCCTCTCATTCCACAGTGTCTCGCAAATTTTCATTTAATTTTCAAAGAAGTTTTAGGTCACAGCAAAGTCGCACACAGAATACTAGAGACACTCATATCACCAACCTCCTTCACTTTTCCTCACCCCATATTAAAACCTTTGTGTGTGTGTGTGTGTGGATGGTAGTATTGTTATAACTGTTATACAGATAGTGAAACATAGCTACTAAACATTGTCAATGGTTTACAGTATAGTTTACAATTTAGATCGTACAGTTTAATAATTTTTAATGATATTTACCATGTCCTGTGTCCATTAATGTAAGGTAATGAAAAACATTTCCCATGACCACTAAATACCCCCTGTTTGATCTTTTCTTTTCCTTCCTCCCCCTGCCCCTGGGGCACATGACACTCCCCTCTCTTGACTCATTCGATGATATGATTCATAGTTACATGCAACAAGAGGTTTTGACAAGCTGATTGTCCTCCCCTATTAAGATCCAACCTTGCTCCTAAGAGACACTCGCTTGTCTTTTTCTGGGTGAATCGGTTTTCCCAAAGATGAGGTTCCATCTCGCTCCCACACACCATGTGGGACTCCACACCCAACACAACACATATGATAGGATGTACACTTACACAATCCCCAGAAGCCTACACCAGATGTATCCCTTACTGAATGACCCCCAACCTATACCCTAAACCAGTGAAACGACCTTTTCATTCTGCAATAAAAGCATTCCCACTCCTGCACTTTCAACATTATACCCACAAATCCCATGTTCACCTAGTCCCCCTCTCATCTCTCCCCCCAGTATTCTGGGTATTCTAACCTGCCCTTTCTAATCTACCCACCTGTCAACCCTGCACCACCAAACCCAAAAATATCACTACCAACCTGTCCTATCCTTCAATATGTAACTATACTCTATCCCTTTACCATAGATTATGTCCATATGGTGATGGCTCACAACCTTCTCTTGTCTCTCCCTCCCTTGTTAATCTATCTTTCAGACAAGGTTTCTCAGTGATTGCTCAGTTTCCTCAATTCAAATCAGCAAGGTCATATACTGTTCATGACTTAATGCCTGGCTTGCTTCACTCAACATAAGGTCTTCAAGATTCATTCATGTTATTCTGTGTGTTAGCACTTTATTCCTTCTTACAGCTGAGTAATATTCCATTGCATGTATATACCATATCTTGTTTATCCATTCATCTGTTGATGGGCACCGGGGTGGATTCCAACTTTTGGCAATTATGAACAATGCCACTATGAACATTGGTGTGCATATATCTGTTCATGTCTTTGCTTTCAATTCTTCTGGGTATATACCCAGTAGTGGAATTGCTGGATCATATGGAAGATCTATCGTTAGTTTTCTGAGGAACCGCCAAACTGTCCTCCACAGTGGCTGGACCATTTCACAAACCCACCAGCAGTGGATGAGGGTTACTATTCCCCCACATCCTCTCCAACACTTATAGTCTGCTGTTTTTTTAATAGCTGCTATTCTGATAGGTGTAAGATGGTATCTCATTGTAGTTTTGATGTGCATTTTCCTAATAGCTAGCGATGTTGAGGATTTTTTCATGCGCTTCTTAACCATTTGTATTTCTTCCTTGGAGAAGTGTCTTTTCAGGGATCTTGCCCATTTTTTAAATGGGTTGTTTGTCTTTTTATTTTTGAGGTGTAGGATTTCTTTATATATGCAGGATATTAGGCTCCTATCAGATATATGGTTGCCAAATATTTTCTCCCATTGGGTAGGGTGCCTTTTTAATTTCTTGATAACTTCCTTTGAGGTGCAGAAGTTTTTAATTTTGAGGATATCCCATTTATTTATTTTTGCTCTTTCTGCTCATGATTTTGGTGTGAAGTACATGAAACCATTTCCTATTACAAGGTTCTGTAGATGCTTCCCTACATTATCTTCCAAGGTGTCTTTGGTTTGGCTCTTATATTTAGATCTTTGATCCATTTTGAGTTGATTTTTGTATAAGGTGTGAGATGGTATTCCTCTCTCAGTCTTTTGTTTATGGATATCCAGTTCTCCAAGCACCACTTGTGAAAGAGGCGATTCAATCCCAACTGAGTGGGCTTGGTGTCCTTGTTGAAAATCAGATGACTGTATATGCGAAGATCTATATCAGAACCCTAAATTCAGTTGGTCTATCCCTGTGCCAATACCATGCAGTTTTGATCACTGTAGCTTTGTAGTATGTTTTTAAGTCAGGTAATTTGATACCTCCAACTTCATTTTACTTCTTCAATATGTTTTTGGCAATTTGGGGCCCCTTACCTTTCCACATATATTTTGTAGTTGGTTTTTCCAGTTCCTTAAAAAATAGTGTTGATTTTTATTGGGATTGCATTAAATCTGTATATTAGTTTGGGTAGGATAGACATCTTGATGATGTTTAATATTCCTATCCATGAACTGGGAATATTCTTCCATTTATTTAATTCTTCTTTGATTTCCTTTAACATGGTTGTGTTGTTTTCTGTATATAAGTCCTTTACATCTTTAGTAAAATTTATTCCTATGTATTTTATTCTTTTAGATACTATTGTAAATGGTATTTTTGCTTGATTTCCTCCTGAGGTTGCTTGTAATTAAGGTGTATAGAAATGCTACTGATTTTTGGGTATAGATCTTATAGCCTGTGACATTACAGAACCCCTTTATAAGTTCTAGAAACTTTATTGTAGATTTTCAGGGCTTTCTAGGTATAGGATTATGTCATCTGCAAATAATGAAATTTTAACTTCTTTTCCAATTTGGATGCCTTTTATATCTTTCTGTTGCCTCAGTACTTCAGCAACTACTTCTAATAAAATGTTAAATAGGAGTGGTGATAGTGGGCATCCTTGTATTATACCCAATCTTAGAGGGAAGGCTTTTAGGATTTCACCATTGAAGATGATGTTAGCTTTGGGTTTTTCATATATACCCATTATCATATTCAGAAACGTTCCTTCTATTCCTATCTTTTGTAGTGTTTTTATCAGGAAAGTGTGCTGTATGGCTTTTTTGCATCTATAGAGATGATCATGTGATTTTTTCTTTCAATCTCTTTATGTGGTGTATTACATTGATTGATTTTCTTATATTAAACCATCCTTGCACACCCTGGATGAAACTCACTTGATCATGGTGTATAATCCTTTTGATATTTTGTTGAATGTGATTAGCAAGTATTTTGTTGAGGATTTTAGCATCTAGGGTCATTAGAGAAATTGGTCTGTAATTTTCCTTTCTTGTTGTATCTTTGTTTTGTTTTGGTATTAGGGTAATGTTGGCATCGTAGAAAGAGTTAGGCAATATTCCTTCTACTTCTATTTTTTGGAAGAGCTTAAACAGAATTGGTGTTAGCTCTTTCCAGAATGTTTGGTAGAATTCAGCTGTGAAGCCATCTGGTTCTGGGCTCTTCTTAGTTGGGAGGTTTTTGATAACTGAGCCTATCTGTTTACTTGTAATTGGACGGTTTAGTTCATCAATTTCTTCTTTCACTAATGTAGGCTGTTTGTGAGTTTCTATAAACTTGTCCATTTCCTCTAAATTATCATTCTTGTTGGCATATAATTTTTCAAAATATACTCTTATGATACTCTTTTTTTCTGTGGTATCAGTAGTGATATCCCCTTGCTCTTTCTTTATTTTGTGTATTTGCACCTGTTCTCTATTTTTTTTTGTTAGTCTGGCAAAGGGTTTGTCAATTTTATTGATCTTCTGGAAGAAACACCTTTTGGTTTTGTTTATTTTTTTCCAGTGCTTTGTTATTTTCTATTTCATTTAGTTCTGCTCTAATCTTTGTTATTTCCTTCTTTCTACTTCCTTTAGGTTTAGTGTGTTGTTGTTTTTCCAATTCCTCCAAGTGTGCAGTTAGGTCTTCAATTTTAGCTCTTTCTTCTTTTTTAATATATGTATTTATGGCTATGAACTTCCCTCTTAGGACAGCTTTGGCTTCATCCCATAGGTTTTGATATGTTGTGTTGTCATTTTTGTTAGATTCAAGGTAGTTACTGATTTCTTTTGAGATTTCCTCCTTGACCCACTGTTTGTCTAAGAGTATGTTGTTTTTCCTCCATATCCTTGTGCCTAACCTGTTTCTCTGGCCCTTAGTGATTTCCAGTTTCATTCCATTGTGGTCAGAGAAATTACCTGGTATAATCTCAAACTTTATGAATTCATTGAGAGTTGTTCTGTGGCCTACCATGTGTTCTATCTTGGAGTATGATCCATGTGCACTTGAGAAGAATTTAAATCCTGCTGTGTTTGGGTATAGTGTTCTATATGTGTCTATTAAGTCCAGGTCCTCTAATGTATTGCTCAGAGTCTTGTATCTTTATTGATTCTCTGTCTAGGTGTTCTGTCTATTGATGGTAATGGTGTATTAAATTCCCCCGCTATCATTGTAGAGGCATTTATTTCTCCACTTAGTTTTTCCAGACTTTGCCTCATGTATTTTGAGGCACCCTGATTAAGTGCATAAATGTTTATAATTGTTCTCTCTTCTTGAGAAATTATCCCTTTTACTAATATATATTGCCCATCTTTGTCTCTTACAATAGTTTTCCTTTTAAAGTATATTTTGTCTGATATTAAAATAGCTACTCCTGCTCTGTTTTGACTATTGTTAGCTTGTAAAATCGTTTTCCAGCCATTCACTACCAGCCTCCTTGAATCTCTGGGTGGAAAGTGGGTTTCTTGAAGACAGCATATAGATGGATCATATTTCCTTTTCCATTCTTCCAATCTGTGTCTCTTGACTGGTGAGTTAAATCCATTAACTTCCAGTGTTATTTCTCACAATGACTTTCTTATTTCAGCCATATATTTTTTGGGTTAATGTATGTCATATGTTGTTTTGTTTCTGTTTTTGTCTTTTTAGTTGTGTTAAACTTCCCTGCAACTCTCTGTCCCTTGCTTTTTCCTTTCAACTTGTAGAACTTCCTTCAGTATTTCTTGAAGTGCAGGTTTCTTATTGGCATACTCTATTAATTTCTGTTTATCTGTGAATATTTTGAACTCTCCATCATTTTTGAATGCCAGTTTTGGTGGATAGAAAATTCGAGGCTGGAAGTTTTTTTCCTTTAGTATTTTGACTATGTCATATCCCTGTCTTCTTGCCTCCATGACTTCAGATGAGAAACCAGCACTTAATCTTATTGTGCTTCCCTTGTATGTGATGGTTCTCTTTTCTCTTGCTGCCTTGAGTATTTTCTTTTTGTCTTGAGTATTGGACATTTTGACAAGTATATATCTTGGGGTTGGCCTGTTGAGATTTATACTGTTTGGGGTGTGCTGTGCTTCCGGGGTCTGCACATCCATTTCTCTCAGTAGGCTTGGGAAGTTTTCAGCCATTATTTCCTTCAACACTCCTTCTGTTCCCTTTCCCTTCTCTTCTTCTTCTTGGATGCCCATAATGCGTATGTTTGCACGTTTTGTGTTGTTGGTTAAATTCCTGATCCCCTGCTGGATTTCTTCTATCTTTCTGTCTATCTGTTCTACAATCTGTTTGGTGTCAGATGTATTGTCTTCCACATCACTAATTCTTTCTTCTGCCTGTTTAAAATCTGCTGTTACCTGAATACAGCATCTTTTTGATTTCTTGGATTGTGCTATTGATCTCTATCATATATGTTATCTTTTTATGTATATTTACAATTTCTTCAGTATGTTCTCCCAGTGTCTTCTTAATATCCTTAATCTCTTCCTTCACTTGATTAAATTGGTCCATGTTATTTCTTTAGAAAACTTTGATTAGTTGTTCGATGCTCTGCATCTCTTCTTGATTTGTAGGTTGTTCTTTGGACTGGTACATGTCTTCCTGTTTTTCAGTTTGGTTTGTAATTTTTTGTTGCCCTCTAGTCATCATTTTATCTTGATGTGTTTATTCAGTTGACTAGCTTCTCTTTTTGCTCTAGAGTTTTATTAAGCTGGTGGTTCTGTGTGTGTGTTAAGTTTTCTCTTTGATACTTTTTCTTCTTATTTTATTTCCTTCTTCTTTCTATGTTCCCTTGAAGGCAAAAGATTAGGGCCAGGGGAATCAAAAGATATGAGAAAGGAAAAAGGATATTAGTAATATTGATAAAAGTTAGAAGAGGGGCTGTATAAGACTTAGTGAAATGAGTATTTAGCTCATGTAGGTAGTGTAGATTAATAGGAAAAAAAGTGGGGCACCTACAATGGACTGGGAAACCAAATAGATGAAAATGTATAATGATTTAGAAGGCTAGAATGATGAGGAGGGAGAGAAAGAGTAAAGAAAGGGCTTAAAGGAAAAAGTTAATAATAATTTAAAAAGAAGAAAACCAAATAGATAGAATAGAAATTGACACCCTTAAGTTGTGGGCTAAGGAAAAAATGTGTTATGTAAAAATCACAAAAGAAAGCAGAAGGCAGAAAGATGAAGGAAGAAAAAGAGATTGCAAGGGATACAAAATCAATATAGACAGAAAATGGGAAATCACTAAAGAAGAAGCACAGTAAAGAATAGACAAGCTAGCAGCACCTAATTTAACAAAAGAAAGAATGAAAACAGAAAGGGGGGAAGAAAGAGGAAAGAGAAGCAAGAGATAACAAATAAGCAGAGAAAAACCAAACAACCACAAAAGCAAGCAGTCAAACAAATCAAAGGAAGAACAGTGTTCCTCCTTGGGACCTTGTGGAACCTCTCAGCCTGCTTGTGTTTATCAATCAATTTTATTAAACTGAATTTTTAAAAAAATTATTTTTTAAAGTGACTGTCTTCATCTTTTGTTGTTGTTGTTGAAATAAGGGACCCAAAATAAGTCTTCTTCTAGACCATGCCTTTCACTGAGGGGAACCTACCTAGGCTCGTGTAAACTAATCAAGCACTTCCTGCTTCCTGGCCTCCCAAGTGGAGCTGAAGCACTGATGCTTGTCCATGAAGAATGATAAAATTGGATACTTCTCCCACTCTGGAGCCAAGCTTCAGTGTCACCAGGATGCTGGGTAAATGGGTTTCCTCAGTAGATTTGCCTTTCCCCTCAGCCTGGCACTCTTTCAAGCTGGCTTGTCTGCTACCCAGAGCTATGAGGCAGTCCGGGCAGCCTAATCCACAGAAAGGAAACTCCTCACCACCTTCTGCCAGAACCCTCCCACTCTTGGAGAATGCTCACTCTCACAGGGTTGCCAGTGGCAGGAGTTGGGGGGTAAGCCTGGGCTGCAGGCTAAATCAACTTCCTCTGTAGATTTGCCACTCCCTTCTGCCTAGTGATGATTCAAGCCAGCTATTTTGTTCCCCAAAGCTGGAAGGGGTTCCAGGCTGCCAAATCCACAGAAAGGATACCCTTCTCAAACCTTCACCAGAACCTTCCCACTCTCAGGGAACACTCCCTCTCACCGGGTTGCCAGCAGGAGTCGCAGCTCAAAATAGCCTTTTTCCCTGAGGGTGGGGCTCAGCCCTCTGTGTTAACCTCCATGGGTAGGGTTAAAACTCACAAATCTCTACCGAGCTATCCATGCCATCGAGCTGCCTCCAGATAGATGTCTCAAGAATTTCACTCCTTGTGCCCACAGCACAGATCCCTGGGCATGACCCTGTCCCCAATCAGCTGTCCTCACAGAGAGTGAGTCAGCAAGTGTCCTCCTAAAATGATGCCATCTTGCCTTAGGAAATTAATGGGTTCTTGTTATTAATGATTAATCCTTTGAGTCACTGCTCTTGTAATTGAAACTTAGTGTACTGTTATGGGGTTCCTAAGGGTTGCCACCTGAGAACCTCCTTGTTGCTCAAATGTAACCTCTCTCTAAGTCAAACTCAGCATATGAATGCATTACCTTCCCCCCAGCATGGGACATAACTCCTGGGAATGAGCCTCCCTTGCAATGAGGGATTAATACCAAGTGCCAACTGGCAATACGACTGGAAAAATACCTTGAATAAAATGGTGAAAAGATATAGGCTAAGAGACTTCAAAGAGAGTCAGGAGGTCATTCCAGAAGTAACGCTTACACACAACTCAATAGGATCACATAGAACCACAAAGTGGATATCACCCCAACAGAGGAGATCTTGAGGGCTCTGGAGACACCCAGGTCCTATATAAGGGGGGATAGCTCCAGAGATTGATGCCTTCTCAGTGGGCTATACTTTGGAATCTGTGCTCCTGAGAGTGGCAGAGTTGGACTCAAGTAAGTCCTTCCTGCACATTTTCCACCAGTCCCTTCTATTGAAACCTATATGTGGTGCTGGAGTTTGTAGGTGCACTTCCAGAAATTGGAGCCTTTGGCCTGCACATGTGCCAGCTGCACCTGGAATCTCAGTGGAGCTGCAACTCCTACTCTACAGCTCAACGGACTCACCTAAGACACCTGGCGAGGAGATGATGATGGACAATGGCCATCCCAGGGAATGGAGAGATTCTGCAGCTGCAGGCAGGATAATCCTATTAATCTTATCCATGGGATATCAGGCCACTCTCACTTGGAGTTGAAGTGGACATCACCCTCCCAGACTCCTCAGGTTTCAGGGAAGAGCTATGTACTAGAGTAGACTTACTGGTATTATGTTGTAGATATATCGTGACTCAAGCAATGGAAGGAATTTCAACATTGATGTGGAGCCAGTGGCCACTGGACAGTTTTGGGGCAGGGAGAGGGAAAAGCAGCTGTAAGGTAGGGGTTTTTTTGGGACTTGGGAATTATCCTGAGTGACATTGCAATGACAGACATAGGCCATTTTACATCAGCATATAACATGCAGTACTGTGTGGGAGAGAGTGTAGTCTACAATGTGAACTATGGTCCATGCTTAGTGGCAAAGCCCCAGGTTGTGTGTATCTATTGCAGGTGATGTCACACTAATCAAAGATGTTTATGTGGGATGTTATGTGAGGTGTGGGAGGTGGGGAACATGGGAATCCCTGCAATTTTTGTGTAACATTTATGTAATCTAAGCATCTTTTAAAATATTTTTAAAAATGAAAAAAAATTAGCTATAAACAACCAAGGACATAAGGGGCCTATATTCAGAGAACTACAAACATTTTTAAAAGAAACCAAGGAAGACCTCAATACATTGAAGGACATTCTCT
>JAQZBX010055969.1:0-18290 GCA_029593785.1 Cabassous unicinctus
ACGATTCTGCTCCTTCCCAACTCCATGGAAGAATGAAATTCTAACATTTGTGCAACTAGAGAAACTGCCCAACCTAAAAAAGATATTTTCCTTTGAAAATTAAGGGCATAAAAACATTATTGGGGATCTTTAAAGGCTATTTATTCTAGCTCCTGCTTAACCACAATAAAGATGGTTTATCACAACAAAATAGAGAAGTGTCACTGTTAATATCAATTAACAATTTGAATTCAAATGTATCTGAAATTATAAATGCTAGGACACATAATAATTAGTTGTATTTCATTGCCCTTAAATAAGTCCAGTTAAATGAAAGGTAGAGACTTATGGGATTTCAGGTATTTTGCTACTGTAAAACAGTAAAATGTTTTATGGCTTACAGTCCCAGATTATTAAGGACAGGGGTAGCCAGCATTAAGTGGGACTTAAAATCTAGACATCATAAAGGATAAGCAATCACTTGTTTTCCCAACAACAATAATCCACTTAATAAAAAAAATTTTTTTTTCTTTTTTTGGCCTACCTGTTCAGTGCAGAAAGAGCCCAAAATGTCCAGGTGGCAAGCTCATCTTCCAATTCGGTGGTGCCATTGCTATGTTCCCTGGATGTTCCAGGTCCCACTTGGGTTAGACATTCTGGTCTTTGCCCATTCCTGAGGTCTAATGATTGGCCACCATGAGAAAATTAAGAAAGCTCCATGCAATCATGTTTACGTAATATAACCTGCAGGTTAATAATCATCCTATGTAAAGAATATCATTTCCACACTGAATCCCAGGAATCATGGTGTCACCATCTTGACTTTAAGGCAGGATTCAGGATTCCAGCATGTACCAGGAAGTGAGCATCAGGGAAGACAGGCCAGTCTGATGATCTTAACTTGCCGAGTTCTCTGATTCATTAAAAAATGCCTGGCTAACATCATATTTGTATTGGTTCGAAACCACTGTGAATGGAATAACTGCCCAATGTTGTCCCTGAGATTAAGTCTGGAGACCAATGTAGGAACTTCATTTGGACATGGTCCCTAAAGTAATACATAGTGAAGAATCTAAGAATGGTCAAGTCGACTGAGGTGTGCATGACCTATTTTGAAAGCAAACAAATTTCTAGCTTTGTCAGCCATATAACAGGTACTGAGCTGGGTTCATATTTGTTATCACAACCAAACTGTGAAATAAGTATTAATCCTTATTTTAGAGATGAAAAAACTGAAGTTTGGAGAGAAGCCCTAAGTCAAATAGCTTCTAGGTAGCAGAGAAAGAAATAAAAGGCAAGCTTATCTGATTATAAAACTCATGCTTTCTCGATAACATCCTGTTAGAAATGCTTAACTGATGATAAATATATCATTCATAGATCAGTAATACTTGAGAGTATTATTAACCATTTGAATAACCTCTTATTTTTCCTGATTGACTTTAGTTCTACAATAACTCTTAAATATAAAAGCTTTACTCTAAATTTCCCACTGAATCTATTTATAAAACGCAATGAATTTTGACAGCACCTTCAGCAACGAACAATCATTATAGAATGTAAGTAAATTATTTTAAAGGCATAATAGATCTCCAAGGACAATCTCATGGATTAAGTGTCAGAAGTGAAATACTGCATTTCAACTTTGTAGGGATTTTGGAGTAGATAAGAAGACAATAACTAAGAGTCCTGTAAAGTGCAATTTATGACACTACAATTCTACAGGCCAGTCATTCTTAGTTACAATTTAATAAAATGTATGATTTGAATTGCATATATAAGACCGTTTTTCTTTGAATCTGAACAAATGTATGTTCATACTACAAGAGTTAGTATCAGACAAAAAATTATGCCAAGTGAAAAAAACCAGACACAAAGTACTACATGTTATATGATTTTATTTACATAAAATGCAAATATAAATCAATTTATAAAGATGAAATTAGATTAGTGGTTATGTAGGGCTGGGAAAGGATAAAGGTATTGAGAGGTGACTGCTAAGGCATGTGGAGTTTTTCTTTTTGGAGTAATGAAATTGTTCTAAATTATTTTATGGTGATGAATGCACAACATTGTGATTATACTAAAAGCTGTTGATTATACACTTTGGATAGATCATATGGTATGTGAATATATCTCAATAAAACTCCTTAAAAAGAAATAAATAAATGTGCCAGAATAGCCAGAAATAGCATCTTTGTATAGCAGGGGAAGAAAGAGAGATTGAAAGGTGAAGAATTTTCTTATTTGTTTGTCTGCTTTTGCTGTTTATTATTATTATTATTATTGAAATAATGAAAATACTCTAATAATGAATTGAAGTGATAAATGCACAACTATGTGATTATACCAAATATCATTGATTGTACACTTTGGATGAATTGTATGCTTTATTAATATGTATCAATAAAATTGATTTGTTAAAAAAACAGCGAATATTAACTTTAAGATTATGTTTCAAATACGTCAAAATATAATCAATATAAAAATTGTCAATGGAAAAAATGTATGATTTGGCCCACCAGAATGGAAGCTGCTTCAGATTCTGCCTCCTGAAGATGATGTCCCAAGCAGTCAGATTTACATTTGTGAATTTAAAGGATTCACATCAGTGAATTTCATCAGTGGAAAATTCTCTATGCTTCAGAAGAGTGTAATTGGTGGTAATGTATCTGATAAGCCACTTCATCTCATCTCTAATCAAAAGGATTCTTTAGAGACACTAACACTTTTTTTTTTTAAGGTGATTAGTAATAAGAGGATGTTAACTTTGGCTCATGGACAGTTCTTCAGAATGCCAGTTGCCAGCATGGCACTTCAGATATAAATGGGTGATAGAATCAAAGGAGAAATAAGGTCCATTCAAGTCTCCTACCTAGCAATGCAAAAAACGAATGCCTGTTTGCTCAAGTTTTCTGTATTTAGAAATACCTACACAAAGCTCAGTCTTCTCTGGGCAGCAGGTGATCTGTAAATTCCCTAGTCTGTTTGGTTCTGCTCTAAGAGCAGGCTTACTGAGCTCTGTGATATTGCTGTTTCACAATTTCCTATGCTGCTTCTTAGCCTTTCAAAGAATAAGTAAATCAATAAAGTTTCTTCTGTTTGTTTATTGCAATTTGGTATACAGTAACTTGAAAACCTCCTTTCCCTGCTGGCTCTAACAGCTGAGTGAGGATAGACGGGTAGAAAAGTACTTCTTTCTTCAGGAGCTTCGTTATTTCTTTCCCTATTCCCTGTGGCTGAGTACAGGATGATTTAGCAACATAGCGCAGTGAGGGGGATGTCATGATGAGCTCTGACACTGCCTGCCTGGGATGAAGGCGAGGGCCGGAATCGCAGTGATCACTGATCACATGGGAGAGAGGGCGTGCAAGCATCTCAGCAACTACACTTGTTTGCCAGTAAATATTTTGCTCTTTAGAATTTAGGGAAGATAGCATTTCTAGCAGTTATCCTCTATGATTCTATGTTGTCTGGTTATTCAACCAAATAAATAATCATTTTTGGCTGTGGCCGAATCCTCGGCCAGCTTATGGTTACTGCTTGGAAACTTCCAAATGAATCCAGTCACCAAAGCAAATGGCCACTGCTTCTAAAAGAGGCCCTTTTTTTCCTGTATGATTATGCTTTAAGTCTAAGTCCCACTTCTCATTTTAAGAAAAAATATAGAATCCGAAGAATTCTTTCTTTGAAAATAAATCGATATACTTGAGTTTAGCTTCAAATTATTTTTTAACTAAAAATAGGGAGAAACAATTGCTCTGCACCAGTAAATGTTTGAAGAATGAGATATTCATGCTTGCAGAGATATGACAATTCATGCAAAAATATCTGCTCCCACATCCAGTGTTGGCAGCTAAATGTATAGTCATTCTCTTTTCATGTCATTCTGCACCGTAGAAGGATTTGGCAAGGCTATGGTTGTTAATATTTCCCCTTTTTAGACTGAAAAGAAAAAGTTGTGGAACACAGAGTTCTTAGGGAAATAGTGGTTGCTATTGGTTGGAAAGCTACATCTAAACAGGTGTGAATGGTTTAACATCACCCATGAGACGCTGGCGGGGGACATAATGGTGTTCTGTACAACCCAACACCAGTGGGAACTCCTGTGGGAAACGAACAACGATGTGCTCATTTGGACTATGATTTTTATATGTAGACAATACCATGCTTCTTTGCCCTAGCTGCCCAGGTGGCATGAATCCGCCTGCTCTAACTGGGCTTATGTTAGCCAGTGGAGAGATGGTGGGTGTCCATATGCCATAGGTGAAATTTAAGGATCTGAGTTCAAAGCCTAATTGTAATATTCACTACTAAGTGGCCTTGAAGAAAAGTGAATTCTCTCTCAGTCTACTTTTTTTCTTATTTTAAAGGCATATAATGATACTGATGATATCTACCTCACAAGGCTGGCAGAAGAATAAAATGGAACAATGTATTTGTACAAATCTGTGAACTGAAAATAACACATACATGTTAGTCATCATCGCCACAGAACATGGAAGGCCTGTTTTAAAACAGTCTTTCCAAACTTTTACTCTTCACATCCACGAAAAGAAGTGTTTACCACCTCACGTCAGTTCATTGCCTGCCCTTCCTTTTTCTGTCCTCTTTCCCGACTCCCAGAATCCACAGTAGAAATTTAAATGGTTTATAAATTCATGACATAATACATATTGCTAATCAGGGATTAATTTTTTTTCTCCTGCTTCTCATCCTTCCTTATCGCCATTACAGTTTTCATTAATAAAGTAGTTATACTGTGTCAGGCTCTGTGCCAGGCACATTATACAGAGTATCTAAATCTTTCCACACATTTCAGGGAAGATGACATCTTAATACCTTTCCAGATGGGGAAACTGAGCCTCAGAAGTATTAAGTAATCCACCAGTGGAAGCTTAGAGCATACCTAGGCAAGGAGAGCCCTTCTGAATCACCAAATGTTGTCCTCCTGAGTTTAGAACAAATTCCACAATTGTATGAGTAAAGAATAGGCTTTACTGAGGAAAGAAAAATCTTGGAAAACTAAGCTCACCAAAAGAAAAAAAGGCACAAGTTTCCCATCTTCCCGTGTCCCACAGCCATAGGTCTATCTTTGGTGGAGGGTCTTTGTCCCATTAATATTGCCTTTTATAAGGCAATCCTGGGAAAGTACTTTGTCAGTGGTGCCAGGCAGTCAAGATTTGAGGTGACACCTGCTTATAGATTTGGGAATGCCAACTTCCCAGTACCTCAAGACTTTGGGACCCATGGGCTATTGTTTATCTGCCAGAAGTTCCTGAAACTGTGGTAAGCTGATACTGGGTATTTCCCCTCACTGGGACAAGGTGGGGGTGCTTAGTTTCAGCCCATTGTCAAGGCAACCCAGAAGGGTTCCAGGATTACTGCTGGACAAATTTCCTCATTACACCATACTGACCAAGGTAGAGAGTGATTCAGTTACAAAGCTGAAAAACAACCCTTCATATGTCTAATTCCAAAGCCAATGACCTTTCCTGTACATCAGTTTTGCCAGCATGTGGACCACTAATTACCTGAAGCCTGTGCTCTCTACCCAAGTTTTGAGAGTTTTTCACAAACCCCTACCACCCCCATCAAAATTCCTATTCTTGAGAGCTTACTATTGGTTTGGGACTGTATTAGGCAGTCAAAGGGGTGCTGATGCAAAATACCAGAAATCTGTTGGTCTTTATAAAGGATATTTATTTGGGATAGAGGCTTACAGTTACCAGGCCATAAAGCCTAAGTTACTTCCCTCATCAAAGTCTATGGACATGTGTTGGAACAAGATGGCTGCCGATGTCTGCAACAGTTCAGGCTTCCTGGGTTCCTCTCTTCCCAGGGCTTGCTTGTCTCTGGGTTCAGCTCCTCTGCTGACTATGAGGTTCTCTGGGCTTTGCCTCTCTCCACAAGGCCAGCTATATACTATCAGGCAAACAGCTTGTTTCTCTTCTGGGGCCTTCTCTCTTTCCTCACGAGCAAGCTCCTCTGTGTTTTCACTTCCCGGAGTTCCAGCATTAAATCTTAGCATTAGAACTCCAACATCAAAACTGCTGCAACTCTGTCCTTTGCCATGTCTTTCATCTTCAAGACCACACCCCCACCAAGGGGTGGAGCTCAACACCCTACTGACGTGGCCCAAAGCCCCAATTATAACTTAATCATGCCCAGATGAACAGATCAGTTTATAAGCATAATCCAATATCTGTTTTTGGAATTCATAACTTCATCAAACTGCCAAACCACTACAGGGACCTTAGTCAGTTACTTACACTAAGATGTAATATCTGCCTAAATCTTCAGGGGGGATCTTACCCTCTTTATCAAAGAAAGCATAGCCTTGTGCTGCTTTTTAATAGCTCTCAGTGGAAAATTCCCAGAGATTTTACTCCAGTGAGAGCCAAAATGCAGGAACTGCTTTGAATTCTGTAAATAAGCACTAGCCAATATAGTGCCCACCTATAGTCTATAGGGTACAACTCATATTTTTCAGGCCTTTTGAAGCTTTGATGAAGCAATACTATGTGATACCATGGCTAATAAGGTGGAACCTGGGAGAGTCAGGATTTCTAAGCATACATGGGACGATCTTTCCCTTCTAGAAGAACCAGCCAACTGTGTAATGGTGCCGAGGGCATGAGTGATCAACCTAGGGTTCTGTACAGTTGCAGAACTGGAGGCTGATATATTATGCACTCCTCTCCCTGGCCACACAAGCAAGATAGGAGACATTTTCCCACTTACCAATATTTCACACCAGTCATGTATAATTAGTAAGTATATAACCTGTTTATGCTTAAAACAGAACAAAAACATTTTTGATGAACTCAGTCCCAATTCCTTAGCCATGGCCTCCTAAAGCTTCGTGCTCAATCTTTCAGATACTTACCTGTCCCAAGCATTAGCCTTACGCTTCTACCCAACAGAGATATTGAAGATTTATATCCTGTCTCTGGATATTAGTTCTACTAAAATTAATTTTGTTTCCTCTGCCTGAAATCATCTTCATTTGTCAAAATCCCCCATACTGTTCAAGGTTCAATTCAGATGCACTCTTTTCAGTGAAACCATCCCTATCTTTCTTGAAAAGTTTCAATAGTTGTTTCCTTCTAAATTTCAAAGCCTTTCTTCTGACCCACTTTAATAATACACAAATTTTCTCTGTTAGTATATGTTAGTGTTTTATATTCTCTCCTAAAGTTGAAAATAGACTGCTTGCCAGCAACTGTTATGCCTCATACATTTTTGAAATTTCCAAAGTACCTAGAACTGACATGTCTAAAGTAGGTCTTCAAAGAATGTTGAGTTTACTTTTATAGGAAACCTACTTGCCCAAAGGTATCATGAATTAGAAAAAAATGTGTGGTGGAAATTTTTTTGAGCCGAGGGTCTTTTTGCTGAGTTAAAGCTTCCACCTGTTCCTCACAGACACCAATTGCCTATCTTTGTAATTCCCCTTATCCCCACTTCATCCATCTGCTTGGAAATAATATAGTAACAGTCTAATAACATCAACAGGAAAATGCATTTTTCCACACAATTTACAGACAATTTAGATTTAGCCCTTTAGGTACCATGATATTCATGTCTCTTAAAATTGAAGCATAACTACATAAAGAAAAGTACACTAGTCCTAAGGGTATATGGCTCAATGAATTATCATGAAGTGATGACATTTATTTTTATTTTAATCATTTTCATGAGACACTTTTTGAAATATATTCTATGTTTCCTCGTGTTTCTTCATAGTGCTTCATGGTACTTAGAGTATAGACACCTGAGGGAGAATATTTGGGTTCAAATCTTGGCTCTGCCACATACCGTCTGTTACTGTCAGGCATGACACAACCTCTCTGTTCATCTTTCTCAAGTCCCTCAATTGTAAAATGGGGATAATAATAACACCTAACTTGTAGGGCTGTTGTGAGAAATAAATGTGCTTAGAACAGTTGGTGGCATATAATAAATGCTTGATATTATTTGCTTTTATTATTACAGAGAAATGGTATGTGGAATGCATGATTAATTTGTTATTGATGACAATATGCAAAGGTGCTACAGATTCAAGAGGTGTGTCCACCCGCTGGTCTATCATCCTCATCTGATAGCTAGGTCTTGCAAGTCTGCTTTTAGCTTTTTGTAGATCAGGCTATTTATTTTTAATAGTCAGGCTGTTTGTCACCTGTATTTTCATTTCTTGTCACTTGTGTATCATCAGTACCTAGAACAGAATTTAGAACTTAATATATGCCTGTTGCAGATTGACTCATACACCTCATGGAAGACATAGTTCAAATCTTTATCTGTGTTCCTGTGGGTGTGAACACTTTTGAAGATGTTATTATCACTTAAGATGTGGCCAAATTGAATTAGGATGTGAATCAATCCATATGTCTAGAGACCTTATAAAGAGAGGCAATTTGGACACAGTCAGTCAGTAGAAACCAGAAGAGATAGAAGCCAGAAGTCAGAAGAAGCCAGAAAGGAGAGATAGATGGCCACGTGTTGGAGGACTGCCATCACCTGAACATTACTGACCTCTGGAGAAAGCATGGCCTGCTGACATCTTATTTTGGACTTGCAACCTTCAAAATCATAAGACAATAAATGCTTGTTGCTTAAGCTACACCATTGTGTGGTAGCAGATCTAGCAAAATAGGACAGTACCCAATAAATAGTTTTTGAAAGGATGACAACTGTCACTCCTTGATTTTGCCATTATACTTGCTTCCAATACCAAACAACAAAATTTGTTGCCTGTAATCTGCTAAGGGCAGGAAAACCAAATGGCCCAGTGTGGAAGGACTCACATGTGAATCTAAGCTAGGATGGAGACATGTCTAAATACTATAAAAAAATCTATTGTCCAGGAAATGAAGAAAAATTCTCATTGTCAGAAAAAAATGAATTGAGCAGAACAAATCATCCACTCATTAAGTTTGGCAGCAACTTTTTGTGCTTGCAACTTGATTTTAACCTTTATTCAGGCCCCTGGACTCCTGTCTGGGTTCTATGGAACCATAAATAAGCACTGAAAACTGTATTGACTAGACAAGTTGTAGGATATTGGCATGCCAGTGATACAACTTTGGAATTCCATACCTCAAAAAGGGAAGTGGAGGCATTCTCCCCTTCATCTCTCCCCAACTTTGCCACAGACTCTCTTTGAAGCTCTGGCACTTGGAAAATTCTTCCCCATTCCCTTTTATTGGTGACAACCCCTAATGATAGACTAGTGACCTAGTAGAGTCATGATGAACAGAGAAAGGGTTACAGTGAAGAAGCAGGTGCCATTTCCTGAGCAATAAAATATCTTCTTTTTGCTGGTCACCAGTGGAATCTCACAGGAATTAAAGTCACGTTACAAATGGACAAAGCTACTATTACTCATCCAATTGGCTTAGCTGGGAAGCCAAAAAAATTAAATAATGGATTATTATTATTTTTTGCTGAAGATTTTCATACTCAACCATACCATGTCTTCTTGTGGAAATGCATCCTAATTTATTAGATAAGATAGATTAGAAAAGGAGACAAAAGTCCTTATAGATGGTAGAGTTGGAGAATGAGCCTTCTCTTTGACTTAAATATAATAAAGGACATTTTTCTTTCAAGGACAAATGCAGGAACTATATTATATATTATATAATATAATATATAGAATATAGAATATATTCTATATATTATATAAGTAACACTTCTCCTGAGTAATTTCTATAAACATTATTATGTATAAAAATCAACTAAGTTCCCAATTTCCACCATTTCATGATGCCTCTCTAGTGTCCATCAAGATTTCTCAGTCTTAACATTATTGACATTTGGGACTGGATAGCTCTTTGTTTTGGACTGTCTGGTGAATTGTAGGGCATTCAGCAGCATCTCTGGCCTCTACCCACTCGATGCCAGAAGTACCACTCCTCTCCTGACCCAATTGTGACAACCAAAAATGTCTCTGGACATCACCAAATGTCCCTTGGGGGAAAAAAAGGTCTCAGATGAGAATTACTGTCCTAAGTGATAACTATTGATTAATGTAAATTAAAACAACATAAAAATATCTTTGGAGAAATGAAGTCATCTTGTAATTCACTGCTGAACTCCCTGTTATTGACTTGATGAATCAAGCTGCTTCCATCTAAATGAAAGAGGGCTTGAGGAAATTTTCTCGGGTAAATTTACCATTAGTATAACACAGATAGATCTTTTATTGCAGTGACCAAGCTCTTTCATCTTCACAACCAGAATTAAACTATGACTTTGAAAATACTAAATATTTCTAGAAAAACCATAATATTCCGCTGACCGCTCTCCCAACCCATTGACTGTTTTCCCAAGCTCTAAGAAAGATGGTTCTGCCTGTTTTTGCTTGTTGTTTAAAACTTGTGTGGGAGGATGGAACCCTGGGGCATCTCATTCTGCCATCTTGGTGATGTCATCCAAAACAATGGCTTTGAACAGTGAAATGTGCTTGATGTGTTAAAAGAAATATTATTAAAGAATTATGGGGTTCTTTAAAAGTGAAATAACATATCCTTAAAATGAAAAGTATCATCATATAAATACTATTTTCATACACACATGTCCTATGTGTATTGTGATAAGATTAATGTTTCAACAACTTAGATCTGTTACCATTCTGAAGTCCCATAGTTAGCATAATGTTGGGGAAAATGGCTTTCTCTGATAATAATTCGATAAAAATAAGAAATCAGCATCCAAGACTGATGACTTAGCAGAGATAAAATATTCTTTTAAAAAATCATCCTTCTTTATACATTGCCACCAAATACACAAAAAGGGGAACACAGTTTCTGTAATGACGTGGATCAAATTTGTTTGCTCATTTCACATAGCTGGCACTAGATATGTAATCCTAGCTTCCAGGGAATAAAGGTATCTTTAAAGAATACTAATCCTACTTCTAAAGAGTGAATACTTTTTGAATTCCTCATTTTTATGTTACCAAGTGAATTCCTGTGGTTAAACCTATGGAAAGACTGTATCTTAAAGTACAATGCATACACTCACACACATATGCATACATAGATATACATAAGCAGGCTACATGTTCTTTTTGCTCTTAAGAGATTGAAATTTGATTTACTGAACTAGTAGACAGGTTGGTGATTGAAATCCAACTGCTCACTGTTTCTCAAAACACTAGGCATGAGGGTCGTTTTTTTCTGATTGGTTATCCCTGGAGAGAAGTAAAGAGCAGAGGGAGAAAATATTGTGGCCAAATGCACCTGAGCTTGCTGCTGGATCAATGGTCAGTATCAGCAGGGCTCTATTTAATGAAGCTTATACCAGTGTCACTGCCTTGCTGACAACAGTGGGTAGCACTGGTGCCAATGCAGAGGGAGCGGAATCCATTGGAAGACAAAATAATTGCTTCATTTTGTGGTACAAAGATATAAATCTGATTTTTGTGTACATAAGAGCAAGCTTTCAATCCTTAACTGGAAGAGAGCCTCACACTGAACATAGAGTAAAAACGTGATAGAAAGAGGTTGCACAAGCCCGTCTTGTTCACAGAACTCCAGGAGAATTGTTAAGAGGGCTTTATAGTCAAGGAACTCTCAGGCTCTGTGGGCCAACACTCACCCAAAAGCATGCTATCTTAGTTACATAGAGAAAATAGTTGTTTTCATTTGTGCTTTTTCCATGACAAAGTGTTTTGACAAATCAATAGAAACAGGAAAAAAAAAACAAAAAAACACTGATGTGATTTACACCTAATTTATCTCATTATTGCCTCATTGTGGGGGAGCCTCAGCAGGGCACCTTTCCCAAAAGCTGTATCTGGCATACACTTGAGAATTAAAAGGAAAATGGAAGTGGCAGATCTAACTCAGAATTTCCATGTCATGTTTAAATTTCCTTGAATCTCCTGGTGCCTTTAAACTGGCACAAAGTAAAATTACGAGGGCAGTTAAGTCCTTTGAAAGAGGTGTTCTCATTGTTACTGAGTTTAAAATTAAGGCAAAATTTCTCTGAAGCATTAACACAACGCAGCTTAAAATTAGGAAATTCACACACTATAGCATTCACACGTTTTCAGACTTTTACATCATAGTCAACTTTAATTCTGGATTAGCTAAAACAAAATGTGTTCTGCTTGTTTTTAAGCATTAGAATAAATCAATCATTCACTAGACACCTGGCAAAATCACTAAAACAGACTTGACTACCTTTGAAGCAATCCTATTGTGCTATGCTAGAGAAATACACTTGTCTCTACAATCTTGTGGCATAGAGTGTGAATGCAAATTGATGGTCATCCAAATTATAAGTTATAACTTTAAGGCAATTAACACATCAGAGCCATTTCTGTCATTTCCCTTTTAAACAAACCTCTTCTCTTGAACCATTATCAACATCTCCCCTTCCTAAATCTCCTTTTCCTTGTCTTCCTAACGATTTTTCATCTACTGCTTTTTCACATGCATATTAGATTTGTTTATAAAATGGACAGATGATTTTCTCCCACACTTCCAGACTTTGGGTAAGTCACCATTTTGAGCCCATTTACCTAATCTCATTAAAAAGGGGGATAATATTAACAACTACTCTATGAAGTAATTATGTTGATTAAATAAACTTTTATAGGTGATGAGTCTTAAGCATCATGCCTGGTACTTAGAATGCCCTCAAGGAATATAAATTAAAAGTAAATACACTTCATTATTGTATCTCTGATCACCATTAGCAGAGGCCTTCACACAATTCTGAAGACACCCCTTTGCTGCCAAGCATACATATTGGGTTTTCTTCTTAATCCCCATACTACTGGCTTATTGTTAAAGCCACCACTTCCCCACCACAGATTCATTCATTAATCATCTTCTGCATCCACAATACCTACTGAGCAAGCTTTCCTCACATTTGCTTTTTCTGAGTGTCCCTATTAACACACCACAAATGAGAAAGGGACAATAAAGAATAAAACAAGTGACTTAATTCATCTATATTTAACTCATTAACACAATTTTTAGGTTTTTTTCTTGGAAGTCTTCTGCCATCTACAGAAGACAGAGTGTGATTTGGAGCAGAAGCACTAGAATAAAATCTGACTCTTTCAGTGACTTTGGGAAAATCCCTATCCTGCCTGGGCCTCAGTTTTCTTACCTGCTAAATGGAGGGTGATGACATTACTCTCATAGGTATATTGAGAAAAGTACATATAACTGAGCTAATGTATATAAACACTCATCGAAGTATTTATTGGGCACTTAACTACGCTAAGCACTGAGAATACAGCAGTAATGAAGCCAGACATTGTCTCTTCTATCAGGGAGCTTATAAGCTTGCATGGAAAGCAGGCATTAAATACTAACAGAATATTAAAGCACAAGAGTGATGAAGAAAATGTACAGTTTATTAAGAGAGCCTATTTCAATGGTTAGAGATGTCAGGAAGGACCAGGTAAATACGAATTATATGAAAATAAATTTCATTGACCTGGATCTAAATCTCAGATAACCGTTAAAGGGAGAAAAATATCTCCTTATTACTCAGTTCATTCCATTTTCATTCAAAAAGGAATTGTGAAAATAGCCCATAGCTTCAAGCATACATGTGGATTTTACTGGCTATGACACAAAGATTGTATTTCTTCCTCATATTTGAGGCACTGAAACATAAATTTCAGGCTGTGGAGGATATATAAGTAAATGTTAAAGAAAAATATAAATCTTATCTTCTTTAGATATTGTCAATTAGGCAGTTGATTGTCAGAAGCTTTCAGAAAAGTTCATTCATTCATTTATCCAAAAGGTATTTAATAAGTGTCTTTATATATCAGGTACTTAGTTATCTCCATCCCAGCTTTAAGCAAAACAGCAAAGAGATACTTATCCAAGGTATATTCTGGACCCCTTCCCTGTCATCCTTCACCCTCATGTATCCTTTGGACAGGTCACAGTCCTTCCTGACCCCTCACACTATAGTCTTTTAATGACGAATTCTGATGTGGGTTGAAATGTGTACCCCAGTTTGGACCTGCTCTTGGTCTTAGTCTGCATTCATCAAAATCAAATGATGCCTTGATTTTGGACGACCTCTAGCCTCAAACCATGAGCCAAAATTTTTTCTTGTTTAAGCCAACCCATTGTATGATATCTGTTTTAATAGTGAGAAAACTACAACAAATTCCATTTAGCCAGATCCCTTTGCAAATCAAAAGCAACCCAGCCTTTAGTAACCAACTCTTCTGGTTCTCTCGGGATAGTATAGTACTCTGATTATCCTTTTATTTGGGACATCTCTTGTGCTGTGTCACATCTCTTGGGCTATCTCTTTTACTCCACCCATTGCTGAGACAGCCAGCTTCACGCAGGTGAAATCTACAGCACCTGGGCCTCAGCTGCTGCACCTGATTCTCCTTGTGTGCAGAGGGCTTCTGTGATGCTAGGGTATAGATGGCTGGAGGCACCTGCCTAGTGGCTATGTATGCCTGGCCTTTAAGTGAGGTTGTTGACCTATACTTGAACAATGCAGGGCAGGAACCAGTATATAAATGCTTCCCTTTTCCATCCCTCAGATGCACAATTCTGAGGCACATACTCTGGCCTAGAAATTCTCTGCACAACAGAGCTCCAGATACCCTCAGTAGTGATGAACTCAAAAAACACCCTTGAATTGTCTTTTCTTCATTCCCTGTTGCTCTCTCCCCAGTCTCCCATTCTTTTTTCCATGTGATCACTTTCCAAAATAAATTGCCTTCATGCAATCCCTTGTCTGAAACTGCTTTGGAGCTGGGGCTGGGGTATACCCAGGCTAAGATACTTACTGACACCATTCATTATTTTCTTGAATAACAATGAGGAAGACAGGCTGTGAGATAATTTCAGAGTATGGTATGTGCTTGGAAGAAATCAAGCAGGGAAATATGAGAGAGAGTGACTGAGTCGATGAGGTCCAAGTTGCATGTGAGAGGGTGGTGTGAGGAATATTAGATAGGATGGTCTGGGAAGGCCTCTTGAAGGGGTCATATTTGAAGTGCAGCCTCGATGATAAGAAAGATATTGGAAAGTCCCGAGGAACAGGTTACCTGTAGACCAAACAGAATGTGCAAGGTCCCTGATATAGCTTAGATAGGTATATCTGGGAAATACAACGAATGCCAGTGCAGTCGGAGCACAGAGAATGGGAGAGGAAGCTAGAGGCCAGATTATTCAAGGTATGATCAGGTGTTTAGACTTTATTTTGGGAGGTGCAAAGACCTATAGGCTTCACCTTTCAGGTAATATTTGGATTTTGAAAATCAAATTTAATATAATACCCTGCTGGTTGGATATGGTGGTCTATATATTCTAGGTGGGGGAGAGTACCTTTTTCTACTCAGGGGATGCCAGCTCAACATAAAATAAGACAATAAGGTGGCATCCCACTTTTGAAAAACTGGGTTCTTAGTTTAGGATATATTGCTCATGAAATACTCTAATCTTACTAAGTTTTCTGTTCTTTTGTGTCAGAATAATTTCCGAGATGGTTCTTTTGCATTCATCTTGTTATCATGCCGATGCAAAACAATAAGTGGAAGTTATTCAGCATGTAGGATCAAAGTAAAGAGTCATACCCAGATCTGTAGGAGAAGAGAGAATAATTTTTTTGTTTAGAAAGCAGCAACTAGAGTTTTATGAACTTTCTCATATGCAATGCTAGATTAATAAATATTAGCAGAGAGGAAATTTTAACCTTACAGAAATAATAAAATAATAATAAGTCAAGAATAACCAACACAATAGAACAATACAACCAATATTACAATATTCTTGGACTATTTGTTACACATAACAAGTTGCTGAATGAAAAAATAATTGTCGAAATTAAGGGAAAATATTTGATGGTGGCAAGATCTAGCTACATATTTTTTAAAAACTTCTGAAAGAGAAGCCATCTGTTGAATCCATTCTGGGAATTTTATCAATTTAAATAATATTTATGCTTGCTGGCTTTCAGAGGTTTAAATTATATGCATATATTTGGATGATTGGTTAATAATTTGATACTTGCTATATTTGACACTTTGAATTTCATTTAAGACTTTCTTCCTTTTCCTTTTCTTTTTTAGGACATTACTTATTGCTGCATTTCCCTTCCTTTGAGACAGATGGGGCTGGAGCAGCTGAAAACCAGGGCCTCAGCCAGAGGCTGGGAATGAGGAGGGAGCCAAAGCTGGAGGTTCCTATAGAGCTGGGGCCTGGAAGCACTGAAGGCTGAGAAGGCAGAGGAGATAGCCAAGGCTGACGATGCTGAGACTGAGGAGCCAGTCTGAGGCAAGTTATTTGGTGGAGTCAGAAGATTGGTTACATATAGTGGGAATAAGCAAACATTGAAGGCAGTGAGAGCCAGGTTTCTTCCTGTCAGAAGAGAGTTAACATTTGAAAAAAAGGAAAGAAAAAAAAAAACCACTCAAAAACCTGTAGTGGTGGATTAGAATTAGAGGTATTGGCATAACCTCATAATTTTTAAATGCATAGATATATACTGAAATAAATATAAGTATGTATTTGTATGTTTATGTATTTACAAAAACATACATCTGTTTCCTAGCTCTGTCTACTGAAAAGACCAAGAAGTAATGCTATCCCACGAGAGGTGTGCACAAGCTACTTCCACCTCAAGATCTTCACAAGCATTCCTCTTGTGCCTGGCTCAATCTTCTCCTTATTTGTTCTCTTGCTGACTCCTTTTCATCCTTCAGGTCCTAGTTTAAATGCCATTTCCCTTAGTATCTCTTCCTCCATAGCACTCATTGCAATTTGCATTCATATATTTGTATTTTTGTAAGATGTGTTTATGATTTGATTCTCTAGGTCCAAGAAAACAGAAACATTTCGTTTAAGACTGTATATACGGGGCCTAGTACAGGGGGTTACTCTGTAAACAAGGGTTGAATCGGTGGATAAATCCTTTCGATGGACCTCATCCCTCTTTTCCTTCCTATTTCTCTTAACCTTCAAGCATTTTTGGATTCACATTATCTTAAAACATTGAGCTGCTATATTGCTGGTTACCATCTAATTTTTCTCCATATGCCATCGCTTTTATTTTTACCCCAAGTTGTTTTATATTCCCACTCCTCTACTGAAGTGGTTCCTTTGAACATTACTGTGACTTCTTCAGCGGCCTAATCTCAGTCCTTATCTTCAATTTCTTTGTAACCCACGGCAGCGGGTAACTTTAAACTTTTCTTCTCATTTGTTTCTTTACTTTTCTGTTTTGGGTTCATTTACCTCCTTACTTGTCCTCACCTCTCCTGATTTCTGCTGTTTTTGCATCTATGTACAACTCAGCTGCACTTACAGCATTATAATGCTCATTTAATTCAACAAAAATAAACTGTGACTATCATGCAGGAGGCATTGTGTTAAGGGCTGAGTACTATAGTGAACAACAGAGTAAGTACTTGTCCTCCTGGAGCTTAGGGTCTAGCTGGGATATTGAAAGTAAACAAAGAGTCACACAAGTAATCATTTGGCTTTAGTTGGGGTAAGCTCTAAAAGGAAAAATAAAAGGATGTAGTCTGGGAGTGGGTCACTTCTGCAAAAGTGCATTTAAAATCAGGCCTGAAAGATGAAGATTTTTTCTAGCAAAAAAGGAAGACTCATGTAAGTTGTACTAGGGTGCTTAAGAGCTTGGGGCCTTTGAAAAACTAGTCTAGTGGGACTGGAGTGGAGAAAGCAAGGCAAAAGTGCACCAAGGTACAGCCAGAAAAGATGCATATGTATCCTCATCTATAATTCTGTAATAATAGCTACATTTGTCCAGCACTCATTTGATACCAGGCATCATACATATGCATTAAAAAATGTATTGTAATTTGATTCTCATAAGTTAGGAATTTATATCCCTATTTTACACACCAGAAAGTGAGGATTAAAGAAATTAAATAATCTAGCTACAAGATTCCACTTCTAAATAGGAGTGAAAAAACTGATTTTTATGCATTTTAACCAGGAAAAATATTTTACTTGAAAACCAATGGTTATGAATCCTAACTTTTAGAGTTTCTAGTTATTTCATCTTCTAAGATTTAAAATTAGATTTAGGGGCCCAAGCAAACAATGAAATGAGTTTGCAAGACTAGAGAGAAAACTCCCTTAAATAAATTCTCAATTAAAGACAAAATAAACTATGACTGTTCACAACTTTCTGTGAAACATAATTTTAGTTTAATTCATAATTCATGTATAATTGAAAATAGTGTAACAACTTCATGGAAGTCTTTTGATAACTTAAGGATTTCACTGCAGTCATCCTTGCCAGTAATGTCATCATGTTGATTTTATTAAGAAAGTGAT